>CAJVQF010000077.1:0-86212 GCA_911254575.1 Candida sanyaensis | reverse complement strand
ATTCAAAGTTACATTGCCAAGTTTAATAAAATTGATCTGATTGATTTTGAATTTGACTCACCACAATTCATATCAGCAATTAATATCTTCACCAATGAAGACCATGAGAATGAATCTTCAAAAGTTTCTGAAAGCCAATGGATATTCCTCGGTTTTCAAATATAAAAATACACTTGGATATTCATCAACACATACAATTTCAGATCACGAAATGTTGAACATTATTCAAGGACGTTTTATCACAACAAATATAATAACAAAAAAAAAAAAAAAAATTAAAAGAGTTGCAAAATCATGACGAAGAATCTATATTTATTTGTTGTTTTTTTTTTTTTAGTTTGTTTGGATTATTTATCTAAATGCATAACGAATACATATATATATATAATACTTGATTGGTTTGAATTTCAAATTTATGGAATATTATCCCATTTTACTTTACCATGTTCTTCCCATGAAGGATCTATCAAATCTCTAGCTTTTTCGTATAAAATTTTGTATGAATTTTTAATTGTTCCAATACTTACACCTGTCTTATCACGTATTTTGTTGCGTTAACTTCTTATCACCAAGTACTTTTGCAGCAAGATAAATTGATGTGGCAGCAATGGTGGTTGGTGATCTTCCTGCTAATATTCCCAATTCATTACATTTTCTGGCAATATATTCTGATCCATTTGTAATAGTTGAATCTAAACCTAAATGAGAACAGAATCGTCGAATCAAATCTTCTGCTGAATGTGTTGTCAAGTTTGTTGTTTCATCAACGATGGATGAAGCAGCATCATCACTATTTAAATGTGAATGGATAATCTTTTAATTAATCTTGTAATTTTGGCAATTTGTTTTGTGGGTACATTAGTTAATGCTCTTATTTCTTCTAATGTTCTGGGTACCTCGGCTCGTCGACACCCTAATAATATTGTTGATGCCATGATTGCATCTTGGGATTTTCCTTTTAATAATCTATCTTCTCTTACTGCTTTGTATAAATGTTTAGCAGCATCACTAACTGATTTTGGCAATTGATACCCGTTACACAATTCAGATATCCTTTGATAAGCGGTTTGTAAGGCATAATTTTCTTATCAACAAGACTTTTCTGTTGAATCTTATTCAAATTATTTCTGGATCCAGAAGCACCAGGATTAGAAGTATATGAAATCATGGTGGTTAAATCTTCAGTATCATATAATGAACTACTAGCCTCTCCTACACGAGATGGATCATCAGTATTCTTATCGTCATTCAGGAAAGTTCTCCATTCAGATCGAGTATCAACTATTCTATCACTTAAACCAAACCACATTGACCACATATAATATCTCCTTCACTAAATCTTTCTATTAGATCTGGTGGGAAAAGTTTGCAATCAGGACATGTTAAAGTCACGTTCAAATTGGGACCAGTATATTTATTTGTAGAAGATGAAGATGACATTTATAATAATACAAGCAACCACCTGTGGATTAAAGAAATCAACTCAATTGAACCTAGTTCTTGAATAATTGAATTTATGATGATTGATATAAATATAAAAAAAAAGAACAGAATAAAAAAAAGCTTCAATTATAAATTTCAGGGTATATCATTGGTGGTAACTTTAAACTATTTATAATTTTTCGTTGTTTTCTTAAAAAAAAAAAAAAAAAACTTGTCATTTTGTTGCACAGTTTTAAGATTCTAGACTCCAATTGTAGAATATACTTTAGAAAGGGACCAAAGGAAAAGAAAAATTAAAAAAAAAAAAAAAAAAGTTACATGTACAGTACATGAAAGACGGAAATTCTTATGTTTCAGGCGAAGATGATTGATTCCGTGGGTCGCGTACCGAAACTGTCTCGGTATAAATAGTGAATTTTTCATATGCATTAATTTTTGTCTTTATTTTTGACTATTTTTGGATGCAAAGTTGAAAAAAAAAAAAAAAAATGGAGCGAGAGGGGGCGCAAAAAAAAAAAAAGAAAAACCTAAAAAGTGGGACACCTTGATGTCGTACCATCATCGGGTGAATTCTATCTATATAATGCAATATGGCTGTATTGTTTTTGAAAGAGAAACGTATTAGTCTATTCTTGTAACCATATATGTGTATATTCTTTGTTTATCTACAGATATCTATGTCTGTCTCTCTATTTCTTGTCTTGCAAAGTTCTAAAGAAATCCATACATGTGGTGAAAACAACCAACAAGATACCACCACCTGGACCTAATCTCAAGACCTTTGGAATGAAACCTTTGTACAAAGCTGCAAATCCTTCTTCCCTAGCGACCTTCAATATGGATGGGTAAGTCCATACGTATTGAGTAGAACCAGCTTGAATTCTTGATTTAACAACATCAAATGGAGTATTAACAATAGTACCAAAAGTACCACCAATGGTACCACAAGTCAAATCAATTAATGTCTTTTGAGAAGAATCTTTAGGTTTTGGCATTAAAGATCTGACTTGATGGATACATCCAAAGTAACCAGCATTCCACCAAATATGTCTCCATAAAGTAGATTCTAAACCTTTGTATAAACCTAAAACACCATTGTTATGAACAATGTCTTTAACAACTTCACCCATACCGTTGAATTTGGTAGTTTTGTCTTGTAATCTAATCTTAATCAATTCAAATGGAACAACAACAAAGGATTCGGTGGCCCCGGCAGTAGCACCAGTCAAAATGGCCAATGATTGAGTCATTTTTGGAACACCAAACAAGTTTCTGTAGAATTTACCCCATTCGTCATTAGCAGCGAATTTAGTGGCTCTCTTTGGGGCTTCCATTAAAATTGGAGCAGAAATACCTTTATATAAACGAGAGAATCCTTCTTCTCTGACAATTTTTTTTAAACAATTGATGGTACCATTATAGTCACTATTAGTAGCTAATTGTTGTCTGGTTTTGACAACATCCAATGGATACATGACAAGAATTTCAGACACACCAGCAACGGCCCCTGATATGAATTGGTAGATGAATGGTAATGGTTTTGGTTCAGACATAGTTTATGGTGTATATATGTGAGTGTGTATATATAAATTTGATATGAAGTGGAAGAAAATTGATAAGAAATACAATGGATAACTAAAACGTTCTGGAGGAATACTTATAAAAACTTGAATACTGTGATCTAAGTTGGTGCGATATCAAAGTAATTGATAGAATTGAATAAAGTAAATTATAATCTAAGCAAATATATGAAAAGAAGAAAAGAAAAAAAGAATCAAAAAAGTAAAAAAAAAAATGGGTAAAGGGATCAACAAAATCTGAATAGAGAGGGGAATATATAATCAATAAAAAAAAAAAAAAAAAAAGAAAAATTTTCCTCACTTTCTTTGACTCGCACTGTTATGAGTAATTTACAGTGTACAACTCTTGTTAGAAAATTAAGCTAAAAAAAAAAAAAAAAAATAGAAAATTTTTCAGTAGGAAAAGTGGGGCTACTGGCGACCCAATATATTTTTACCCTACTATTTATTTGACAATGCACTTATCACCTTAAACAATCCCCTCTCCTCTTTCTACTCGACTGGAATTGGTACTTTCTGTTAATAAGAAACTCTTGAACGGAATTGAACAACCGTTATCATTTGACGGTTGATGAAAACAAAAAATTCTAAATCATTGAAATGGGTTCGTTTAGTGTTATCTAATTTACAGCGGTATCGCTATTCCTTAATAATATTTTTAACTAACTTTTTTTCTTACTGGTTTCCTATTGCGTCGAACGCACAAAAATTCTAAAAATTCCGGGTCTAGAATCCCTTCATCCTACTAATACACAGACACACACACACACATCTATCTAGATATGGTCAAGACACACAATTCTGCTGCCTATGTTAGGTAGAATACAATGCGTTCTCCCCGAGTTTTTGATCGTGATATCCCGAGACTTTAAAGTTTCAGTATGTAACCATAGACAATAACAACCAATAGGGAACGCGTGTAAATAATCTTACTTCATTTTTTCTTAAAGGATATTTTTGTGCAATCCTATTTTCTCCGATGTGACACGTGATGTTCACGAGACTTTTTTTTTGTGTGTATGTGTGTGGTAATTCTTTTCTTTTTTGTTTCTTCTTTCGATTTGTAACATTTTGCAACAATTTGGATACTTGATATATTGTCACAGCGGTAATCAAGTAGGGGAGAAGGGATGAATGTACTCCGTGTGAATAAATTAAGGAGGTTTATTATTTCAAATAAGGAGAATAATCAGGAGATATATGTAGAGCAAAATTAAGGAAACAATAATTATACATGACCCCCCCCCCCCATGTGTGTGTATACAGTATATAAAAAAGGATCAAAACGCCTCCCCACAAATAAATCTCCTCCTAGAAAAAATACTGTATACCACCCAGTTATAACAAATAAAATAAAAAAAATAGACATGCAAGCTATTCAATATTTTGGTAATAAAGATTTAAGATATACAACTGATAAACCAATTCCTCGAATTGTTCATCCCCATGATGTGAAAATTAGGGTTACAAATTGTGGTATTTGTGGATCAGATCTTCATGAATATCTCGATGGGCCAATTTTCTTTGAAGGTGAAACAAATCCAGTTACCCATAAACGTAAATTAGGTCAATGTTTAGGTCATGAATTATGTGGAATTATAGAGGAAGTTGGATGTGATGTTGAACATACATTAAAAATTGGTCAACATGTTGTCCTTGAAGCCAATGGTACATGTTTGGAAAGAAAATACTTACAACAACTGAAAGAGGAACAACAAGATATTTGTGGTGCTTGTGCTAGAGGTAATTATAATTGTTGTAAAAGAATAAACTTTTATGGTTTGGGATTTGATGATGGTGGTATGGCTGAGTATATCGTTGTCACATCTAGTCGGGTTATTCCATATGATCCACAAGTGGTTCCAGATGATATTGCCGCATTGGTTGAACCATTGGCAGTAGCATGGCATGGGGTTCGTCAATCAAGAATTTCTGAAGAATCAAAACCACAAGCTTTAATTCTTGGAGGTGGTCCAATTGGATTATGTACAATTTTCGCCCTAAAGGGACACAAGATTCATGATATTGTATTGAGTGAACCAGCAGCTGCTCGTAGAGAATTGGCTGAATCATTTGGAGTAAAAACATTTAATCCAGTTGACAGTCATTCCAAGGAAGAGCAGATTAAACAGTTGATTGGAATGACTACTGGAAATGCTGGTTTTACTCATGTATATGATTGTTGTGGAAATAAGATTACCTTTAACACTATGGTTAAATCATTATGTGCTGGTGGAGTTGGTACTAATATTGCTATTTGGCCGCATATTCCAGTTGATTTATTTCCAATGGATTTGACTTTAAATGAACTTGTACTTACTGCAAGTATGTGTTACACCAGAATTGATTTTGAACTAGTGATTAAAGCATTTGAAGATGGATTAATTGATCCTAAAGAAGTTACAAAACTTGTCTCCAAGAGAGTTCAATTAAAAGACGGTATTGAACAAGGTATTTTAGATTTGATTCACAATAAGGAAAAGTATGTTAAGATATTTGTTCATCCCTGATTTGGTGTCTGAAAACCCTAATTTTTTCTTTATTTTTTTTTTGCAATTGTTTGATTCACGTGATACATCATCTCAAACACCAAAGAAAAAAAAAAAAAAATTTTTTTTGTACAGTGAGTGTGTGAGTATAAAAGAAAACATTTTTAATGAAAATTTTTTTTATGAATTTTTTTTACTTCTCTTCTTTTTCTTCTTCTTTGTGCGGCAGCCTAATCTATATCCGTGTTGCTTGTCTGTTCTATTAATCCCTACGAGTTGGCGAGCGTCAAGTTTCAGGCGAGATTAAATACCTAACACAACCGGTCATCTTAGTGCCCTTTCATTAAAAACTATTTTTATTCAACGTATTTAGTGAGGGCCGGAAGACCATACATTTTTATTAAAAAAAAAAAAATTTTTTTTATTATTTTTAATTTCCTACAGTAATATAAAAAGTAGTACATCTATCTCTTACCCTTGGTTTTATCATATCCATTGGCCTCTAACAATTGCTAATGAGAAATTGATACATATACCAGCTATGATTGCCATTTGTTGACGTTTGTTGAAGACTGTATCATCAGCCAACAAGAATACAACTGCAATGATTCCGAGGAATACACCAATGCAGAATCCCAACAATAAATCCTGATTTATTCTTGATTCATCCACATCCAAAGATTGCAGTGGTGGAGGTGCAGCTTGGAATTGATCATCGACAGCACCATTATCCCGACTCACTGGAACACGATCATTTGTTTGTGGATCAGTATTAGATGTGGATTCTATCCATCGTTCCTCTAACTCACGTAATCTATTCTGTCGATTTTCATCTTCTTCCACATCAGCAATGTCTCCACCACCATTTGAATTATCACCTCCATAAAGCAGATAAAATTGACGTCTCAAATCAACAACATCATCTTGTGAAAACCCCTGTTGTAATAATCTATCAAATCCAATTACTTGAGGGTTAGTGGATACAACTTGTGGTCTATTATCCAATTGGTTTTCTTCATCTAATTGCTCTTTCGTTAACTCTTCCCCAATCACACAGTGAATGAATATTTCATCGGTTTCTGATCTATGTTTCAATACCTCATTTTGAAAGTCGGTTCTTTCATTTAATACTCGACCGTTATGAATTAATCGTAAACGTTTGTTCGTACATTGTGGTACATCCTTTCTGATGGTTGCCTTTAACCAAGTTACATTAACTAATCTGTTGACGTTATCTTTATCAAAATTTATACCTATTGGGATTTTCAAATCAGCCACTTGATCCGACGCCGAAAGTGAATTTATAAATCTTATGACAATTGTTATCTTCATTATTCCTCACTTGTGTCTGTTTAGTAGTTGTAGTGGCAAAACACGGATTTAAGAGTTCAACTGAAATGACTTGTAGTTATTTTTCTCTCTACCAGCAATTTTAGTTTCAAGTTTATTGTGGCAAAATCACTGTAAGTAAAAAAAAAAAAAAAAATTGTACTAAAAAGACCTTGAGAGTAGCGTTTTTTTCGGTTGCTTCTTTTTTTTTTTTGGACTTTTCTTACTTCTATGCATTCTAGTTGTCTCTTATCAAGTTTCATATCACATTAAAAAACTCCAACCATGTCTGTCGATCCTGATCAAAAAACCCTTCAAAAAGTCAAAAGTGCAGTTGATGATCAGTCTCTTACTGAACAAGAATCCAGTCTTAGATATGCAGCCTATGCAAACAGATTAAGAACCATTTTAATTGCTTCTCACAGATATGTTGCCTACACTTCAGATATCGGAGAATCTTTCCGTCCGGTTGCTCATCCTTATTTAGTTAAATCTGGGTATGCAATCTCATGGCTTTATATTCTTGGTGATGTTTCCTATGCAGCTTGGACTACAAAAATGAAGGCTGAAGGAAGATATGTTCCTGGATTGAAACCATGGGATAAAGAACCTGCAGCAAATGAGGCTGCATCAAAAGCATTTTTGTCTACACATAGTGTTGTTGATGCTGATTGGAAATTGAGTGCTTTAAAAAGAGGTATTTTTCAAAGTTTAGCTTCTATGGGTTTACCAGCATTTACAATTCACAGTGCTGTTCGTTATTCATCTTATTTCTTTAAAAACTCTAAGATCCCGGTATTGAAGACTTATGGTCCAGTGGCTATTGGGTTAGGTATTGTACCAGTATTACCATACATTTTTGATGAACCAGTTGAACATGCTGTTGACTGGGTTTTTGATGAAGGTGCCAAATTATACAAAAAGAAGTTCGAATAGATTTGGACTTCTTTCTCTTTAGAACATTATCATAATATTTATTAGACTAGATACATTTAACGAAAATATAGAAAATTATTTATTTATACTAATCTCTTCTGGACGAATTGACTGTGCCACAGTTATCACAAGTTCTTGCTTTGATATCTGCGTCAAAGGCAACAATTGCCTCTTTGATTTGAGTACCCAAATCAGTCAAATAAAACTCTACTTCATGAATAGGTTTCTCACATTTACTGCAATACCATCTGACTTTATCATTGACTCCTTCTGGTCTATCTTGTTCAACCACAATCCCAATGGTATCTTCATATCTACATGGATTGTGAGGAACGTTTCCTGGTAAAAGGAAAGAATCACCTTCATTAATAAAAATATCCTTGAATTCTCCATCATCAACAACTTTTAAGCACATGGTACCTTTTAATTGATGGAAATATTCCGGGGTTTGATTAATATGATAATCACTTCGTTCATTTGGCCCACCCACAATCATAATGGTGAACCCTCCTCTATGAAGACAGAAATTGTTGACTGGTGGTTTCAAAAGATCACCATTTTCTTCGATCCATTTAGTAATATTGATAGGAGAAGCAAGGACCATGTTGGTGAAAATTGAATACTTTGTATCGAGGTGTTTAAAGTTGCAAAAGTGATTGAATTGAATTATCAGCTAACGCATTAATTAATTGAATTTTTTTATTTTTTTTTTTTTCACGAGATTTTTCTTACTTTCGTATGGGGAAATTATGTTCAAATTTAATTCCGATTTTCAACCAAATCGTACGTTAAATCCAAACAACTGCAAAACAATTCAAAAAAAAATTTTCGGTTAATTGTTTAACATTAACGGAAATGAAAACTTGTTGATTTGTTTTGCTAGTTGAAAGTGAGACTTAGTAAACAATTTGAAAATGAACTAATTTGTTACAAAGCTAGCTTCTCTATGACTATAAGTAATATTACATAAGCAATAGATTAGTATTTGTCAACAAGTGAAAGTCAATCTAGATTATCTAAAGTCAGTTATATGTCTTTTTTTTGGATTGCAAAAGTAGTATAGTCAGGGAATCGGAATTTGTAAAATTGTCATAAGAATAGAGCTCATTAATTTTCTTTAAGAATTATTACAAAGTTTGATTAAAAACTAATCCTTTGATATTGTTTACAAAAAACAACAGAAAAAAAAGCCCATTGAAAGTGTCTGCAGTTTATTTTCATGTATCTAACATGTAAGTGACCATTATATTGCGGTGCTATACCATGAGTATCAAAATAATCTTGAAGAAACTTACCTTTGTTTAATGAATTTGACACTGTGGGTAAAACAGTAAGTTCACAGCAAACACAAATCACTGGCTGTGGCCTAATGGTAAGGCACTTGACTACGGTTACTGTTCAACAGTTTCGCAATCAAGGGATTGCAGGTTCGAGTCCTGTCAGCCAGGCACTTTATTTTTTTTTGTTTTCTCTCCCTTTATTTTTTTTTTACAATCATTTCACTTCTCGGTTGATGCTCACCAGTTGGAGCGAGTAATCAGTGCAATAGGTATAGCGGTGATGGGTTGTCATAGAGAGATGATTGATTGATCATGGTGATTAACAATCCTTAGTTATTTTTTGATATTGGACATACTCCATGCTTGCTTTGTTCAGTTTGATGGGTAAGAGATGAATGATCAAGGCAACCAACAACGTTATAGGTGATTGTGCTTAGAGAAAGTCTTTTGAGTGATTAGGTTTGAATATTTTAGAAACAAAATTTATTACAGATATGGGTCATAATGAGTTGTGGGAATTTACAACAAGAAGCTCCTATGGTCTAGGGGTTAAGACATTCGATTGCAATAAATAACATTGTTGTAATTATCGATTGGTCCCCGGTTCAAATCCGGGTGGGAGCTTTTCTTTTTTTTTGATTTTATCAAACATTTTTTCTTTTGGCTGATTGATACAAGTATTTGACAAACAAATTCATCTAATTTTTTTTTTTTTCCCCAATGTTTTGGTTAAAGCGGCCAGCACGGCTTCTGGCAAAAAAAATAGGGGTTAAAATTATATTATATTCGAAGTTATAATAATTTCCACAAGCACAAACTAACATATATCTAAATTATTCTATTTTATTTTTATTTCAGAAAGGAACCAGTCGTTAAAATTGAAACTAAATACTTATACTAATCTATTTAGAAAACAGTTTCGTAGAAAGCTTTACCTTGAATGAAGGCAATTTCTTTTTCTAATTTGGTTGGTTGTCTTGAACCATCGGCACCAGCAAAGGTACCAGCACCATATGGAGAACCACCATGAATTTCATCCAAGTTAGATTGTAAAGCAAAAGCTTTAGCATAACCCAATGGAACGAAAATGATACCGTGATGAATCAAAGTACTCAAAGAGTTAACAACAGTAGTTTCTTGACCACCACCTTGAGTACCAGTAGAAACAAAGACACCAGCGTATTTACCGTGTAAAGCACCTTGAGCCCATAAACCACCAGTGGTGTCCCAGAAAGCTTTCCATTGAGCTGGGAAGTTACCAAATCTGGTTGGAATACCAAATAAGAAAGCATCGTATTGAGTCAAAGTTTCAGCAGAAGCAATTGGGTAGTTTGGTCTGGCTGGAGCATGCATCTTGGTCAAAACTTCTTGTGGTAAAGTTTCTGGGACTTGGTAGATGTCAGCTTGACCACCGGCAGCTTCAATACCTTTCTTTTCTTCTTCAGCTAATTGAGCGATGTGGTGGTATAAGGAGTAAATGATAATTGCAACCTTTTGGGCCATTGTGTGTTAATTGATTTGAATTGATAGATCAATAAAAAAAAAGGAATATAACTGAAATGAATGAATTATTTTTTTTTTTTGACAACCAGGACTTCGTTCACTTTTATATTCCAATGGTCGGAATTTCAGAAACGACTTACAATCGAAGGGAGCAGAAAGAAACACACAAGTACAAAAAAAAATTTCGTTAGTTTGTGTTACAATTTTCATTATTTCTTGCTGAGATATTTTTACTAATAACTCCACCTACATGAACTGCAGTACTATTCAGCATTTTCAGGTATTTCCGATATTAAACTTTACCTCAATAGCAACAACTGTACAAATGCAAATTTCCATTACTAAGAATGCATAATAATTTTAGTAATCTACACAAAAAAAATAATATTCCATGCTCGGAAATAAAAATAAATTATGACATTAGCGCCACGTGACAAAAGTTACATCATACTTTTTGTACAATTTCTTTATTAAACAACCATCTTCATCTTCATCTCCTTCTCCATAAATTTAAACTTAAATCTGAATTACAATTTAGCGCTTCAAAGACATAAGTTCTTTATTTACTCTCCTTATTTTTATTTTTATATTACTTTATTTTGTTCTTTATCTTTTGTGTATATAAAGTATAACTTTAAATTACATAACCATTTTAAAATACATCCCCTAATCTCAATCTTGGGGCAATGTTCATAGACAACAACTCTTGGAACAATAGTTTAGCTGCATAAGGAATTGTCATTTTAATAACATTTTCTGAACTTTGACATGTTGTACACCAATTGTTGTAACCCATTAAACCACACTTATTACAAACATCAACCTCAAATGCATCAGAAGAAATCATTAATCTTTCCAACAACAATTGAGATGCACCATATGCAATAACACAATCTCTTTCCATCTCACCCAATCTCAAACCACCATCTCTTGATCTACCTTCAGTTGGTTGTCTTGTTAAAACGGCTCTAGGACCTCTTGCTCTTGCATGCATTTTATCCAAAACCATATGTTTCAATTTTTGATAATAAATAGGACCAAAGAAGATATAAGCTTGAAGACATTCTCCCGTTATACCGGATTGCAACATATCTTTACCGGAGTAGGAGAAACCTTTTTCAACCAATATTTTAGACATATCTTCTAATTTAGAACCACCAAAACAAGTACCATATTCCAAGGAACCATTCAAAACACCCGCTTTACCAGATATCAATTCAATCATCTTACCAACCGTCATACGAGATGGGAAACCATGTGGGTTCATAATAATATCTGGAGAAATACCATAATCATTAAATGGCATATCTTCTTGTTGAACAATAATACCACAGACACCTTTTTGTCCGTGTCTGGATGAAAATTTATCACCCAATTCTGGTCTTCTAGTTTGTCTAAGTAAAACTTTGATCAAAGCTTGATCATTATCACTAACTGACATCATGACTTGATCAATATATGAAGGTTCTGGACCTTTATAGAAAGCAGGAGCTTCTCTGTGTCTATCCATTTGTCTATCTTCTTGTTGAGGACCTCCAAGTGCCGATTCACCAGAGTTTGTTGGAATACATTTGTTGGCAAATACTTGTCCATTATGTATTCTACTTCCAACTTCACCCAAACCATCAGGACCTAAAGCTTGATGTGGGAAAATTGGCTTGTTATTTTCATCAACTCTCATACCCGAAAGAATATCTTGTGTATGATTAGGATATTTCTTTAATTGAACAGTGTTTTTACGAACAACTTGACATCTACCAAAACCTCTATCAAGAGAAGATTTGTTCAATACCAAGGCATCTTCAATATCATACCCGGAATAAGACATGACAGCAACAGTAGCATTTTGACCAGCTGGTAATTTATCGTAGTCAATCAATTCAATGGTCTTTGTTTTAACCATAGGCTGTTGTGGATAAACCATAAAGTATAATAATGTATCAATTCTTCTGAATTGATTATATGCTATAGCACCAATAGCTTGCTTACCCATCGCACATTGATAAGTATTTCTAGGAGATTGGTTATGATGTGGATATGGAATTAACCCGGCAACTGCACCCAATACTGTGAATGGTTCAATTTCCATATGTGTAACAGTAGTACTGCTGTTTGCGTTAATATCAGCTTCGTATAATGCAATTAATGAATCATTTTCTTCATTGACATCAAGGTACTCTACTAATCCGTGTTTCAAAAAATCATCGAAATTCCATTCTTGATTCAATAATTTGGCCAAATGTGCAGCAGTGACTTTTGATTCACCATTTTCGACAATTATCAATGGTCGACAAATTCTACCACCATCAGTGGCAATATGTACCGCTTGGTGATGTGTATTTGTATAGATAGAAATGAATGCAGAAACTTTACCATTTCTTCTCAAATGACGGAAATCATTAACAAATTTTTGAGGGAATCTAGTAGTACCAATTAAAGTACCATTGAGATAAACACCGAAATTTCCTTCTGAATGTAAAGTTGAAGAATCCAATGCAAATATAGGTTCACAACCTAAAGCAATACACAACTTTTTCACAGGAGCTTCTTCATCATCCGTTGTAATATGTGTCATCAATGCCAAGTTTTTAACCAAACCACAAGCCTCCCCTTCAGGAGTATCGGCAGTACATAACATACCAAATTGGGAAGGTTGTAAAGCTCTAGGACCGGAAACTTTTCTGGATTTTTCGAATTGTGAAGAAATACGGGTCATCATACCCAAAGCGGAGATATAAGACAATCTGGATAAAACATGAGTAACACCTGCTCTTTCCATCTTGAAACGTTTTAAAGACCAGTTACCAGTAGAAATGGCACGATTTAAACCCATGGTAATGTTATTGGAGTGAATATTGATTGACAATAGAGCGTCGAATTCTGAAGTTCTACTTGGTTTTTTCAATACTTTATCAATATTAGCCTTGAAATCAGAGTTGAATTTTTTGAACAAATCTTCAAATAACAAGGACATCAATTGACCAGCTAATTCCAATCTTTTATTACCAACATAATCTCTATCATCCACCATTTTTGGGTTATGCATTGCCATAACAACTCTTCTGGCCATAGTAGCAATGTAAAGAGCCTTTTCACGGAATTGTAAATCTGACACAGTTAAATGGGCAATGATTGTGGTAGCGATGGCTTCAATACCTTCTTGTAATTGCGACAATTTAGGGGCACCAGCACGTCTAATGGTTTTAACACGTTTACCAACGTAAAGTAAAGCTTGTTGTTGAGTATAAACTTCCAATTTTGCAGCTTCTTCAAAATTCACCACAAATAAATCTTGATAGTTTGGATCGGTACCACAGACTAATTGTAAAATTTCCAAATCTGAAGTAATACCTGCTGCTTTTAAAATAATTACAATTGGGATATCTTCACTAATAGAATTATGTTTCAAATAAATCTTGTCGTTCTTGGTGATGACATATGTCTTAGATTTACGTTCATGTGTAGATGAAGTAACAGATGCTTGAACGATAGCCTTCTTTTCGTCGGCTTCAACAATGATTCTGTTTTTAGATAATTGTTCTTGAACCAAGATAACCTTTTCTGTACCATTGACAACGAAATAACCACCTGGATCTAAAGGACATTCTTCAACCAGAGCCATTGAAGCTTCTGACATTCCTTCCAACATACATTTATTTGATCTTAACATAACTGGCATTCTACCGATTTCCAAATCATTATGTCTGATAATTTTACGTCCTCTAGTATATTCAACATCAACGTAAATAGGAGCAGAATAAGTCAAATCTCTTAATCTACATTCATGTGGTGGCAAGATAACTTCTTTAACCCCTGGCTTTGACGTAGATTTATGACCAACTCTAATATCCAAATATTTCACGTAGAATTCAGGGTCAACATCGGATAAAACTAACTCATTTGCTTTAATAATCTTTTTCAAATCCACATCAACAAAATAATTGTAAGAATCCAAATGTTGTTTCACTAAACCTTTAACTTTTAAAAAGGCAGGAAGTAAATTCCATTTATCTTCTGCTGTATTGATTTCATCTGTTAATTTCTTCCCTTTATATACTGGTTTCATTAACTCATTAAAAGTATCATCATGAGCAGTTGCAGCAGCTGAACTGCGTCTTCTTTTAGGAGGCATTATAAATGATGAGGATAATGGTTTTGTTGCTGATGTTGATCCAGATTTGTTTATAAAACTAAAGATGTGAAAAAAAAAGAAGAGAAGAATCAAAAGATCTCATCTGCTTACCAATTTCTATTTTTTTTTTTTTTTTTCATGCATTCGCACGAAGAAATTCTAAGACGAGGAGGAAGAAGAAGATGAAGAAGATGATGATGAAGTAATATGTAAAGCGAAAAATTAAAGAAAAAAATAAAGGATTTAACATCACAACTTTGTTAATCTTCCCCCAAAGTTCACCACAAAATACCCATTGTATATACATAACACCACATATGTCATCACATTTGTTTAAAGCAACAGTCAATGAATACCTAGAGGGTCTTCCCAAAACTGTGCAATCCAAATTGTATGAAGCACCAGCAACATGCTTATCTATTTTCAGATTACTTTCCCCCATGGCCAAATTTTATATTATGTCGATGATCTTTAATGAAAAACCCATAGCATTACGTGATCTCGACAAGTGGTGTAAGCCTCTGGCAAGGAAATTAGAATTCGAGGCATTAAAAGATTGGAATCATTACATTTAATAGAATATGATAGTAAAGGTTCTCATATTCGATTACATTCAACATTTAGAAAGAATTTTCGTGATTGTTTAACAGGATCACAGAACCCAAATGCATTTGGAAGTATAAGCACCACTGCTGATAAATATAAAGTAGATTTAGCATTTTTGGATAATTTTGCCTCACTGAAATGGGAAACCATTTTACATTTCATGGTTAGTACAGAAGCCACAGCAACACCATCTGATTCAGTGTTAAGTTTACTTAAATTGGGAGGATTAATGGAAGGTTCAAATAATAACCTTAGAATTACAAATAGTGGATTTCAATTTTTATTACAAGATGTTAATGCACAAATATGGACGTTGTTGTTACAATATCTAAATTTAACTCAGGAGTTAAATATGGATCCTGTTGATGTGTTGAACTTTATATTTGTTTTGGGGTCTTTGGAATTAGGGAAAAGTTACGCGGTTTCAACATTAAGTGAAACTCAAGTTAGTATGTTGGCTGATTTGAAAGATTATGGTTTAGTATACCAACGATCTGACACATCGGGAAGATTTTATCCAACTAGATTAGCAACCACATTAACTTCTGATTCTGCCGCGTTAAAGACCCCGTCAATGGCAATGGATGAAGAAGAACAACAGGTTGTCACAAAGGAATCTATCATCATAGAGACAAACTTTAAATTATACGCATATACAAAATCACCATTGGAAATTGCCATTTTGAATTTATTTGTTCAATTAAAAACGAGATTTGCCAATATGGTATGTGGACAAATTACAAGAGAATCAATAAGAAATGCATTATATAATGGTATTACCGCAGATCAAATCATCAAGTTTTTAGAAACTCATGCTCATAGTCAAATGAGAATATTGGCCAAGGAAAAATTAGACAAAAAAATTGAATTCGATGCTAGTCATAATATTAATACTGCTGGTGGTGCTCCACAAAGTAAAGCTGATGGATCTATCTCTCAACATAAGTTGGAGATTCTACCTCCTAATGTAGTGGATCAAATTAAATTATGGCAATTGGAACTTGATAGAATTCAAACATTTGATGGATACTTATTTAAAGATTTTGCTAATCAACAAGAATATGATATCCTATCTAATTATGCATCAGAATTGGGTGTTTTGATTTGGTCAGATAAAGTCAAACGAAAGTTCTTTGTAACCAAGGATGGTATGACCCAGGTTGCTGATTTTGCAAACAGGAAATTAAAGAGATGAATATAAGGTTGTATGAAAGAAAGTAAGAAAGAAAAGATATATTAAATTAGGAATACATTATATACACAGTTAAAATATAAAATGAAGTTTAAAACGATATTTACAAGAAAGTTCTAATATTTACAATTCCTTAACCAGAACATGATTGACAACTTTCAGAATCTTCTAGGTTACATGTAATTGGGGTTGAATCATGGATATCATACACCTCAGAATCTGGAGTTGTATATGCGGTTCTCTTTCTAGGATTTGTTTCTAGGTATCTTTTTCTCTTCAACGAACCTTTTGGTTTCTCATTTGCTGCTTTTTCCGCCTCAGCGGCATCAACAGTAAATTGAATAGCTCTTGAAGCAGCTTGAGTACGTAAATAATACATACCAGTTTTCAATCCTCGTTCCCAAGCATAAAAATGACAACTTGTTAATTTACCAAATGTTGGTTCACGTAAATGAATATTCATACTTTGCAGTTGATCAATAAACTTACCTCTATCAGCTGCCATGTCAATAATCACTTTTTGGGAAATTTCCCAGACTGTTTTGTACAATGCCTTGATATCTGCGGGTATATTGGGTATACTCTGAATTGATCCATTTTCCATCATAATTTTGTTTCTAATGGCTGAGTTCCAGATACCCAAATCCATCAAATCTTTTATTAGATATTTATTAACCACCTGATACTCTCCGGATAATACTCTACGGTTGTACAAATTTGAAGTGTATGGTTCAAAACATTCATTAAATCCAAGGATTTGTGAGGTTGAAGCAGTAGGCATTGGGGCAACCACTAATGAATTTCTTAACCCAAACTTTTGAATACTTTCTTTTAGTAGATCCCAATTATACATTTTTGAAGGAGTATGATTCCACATATCAAATTGTAAAATAC
This sequence comes from Candida sanyaensis, assembly GCA_911254575.1. Classification (NCBI taxonomy): domain Eukaryota; kingdom Fungi; phylum Ascomycota; class Pichiomycetes; order Serinales; family Debaryomycetaceae; genus Candida; species Candida sanyaensis. Next base: position 68,828 of record CAJVQF010000077.1, on the reverse strand, counting down.
CTTCTGATGCAGGAGATCCTTGAAAAGTTTCATAAGGACCATCTTGAATAGATAATTCAACCGATGCTTCAAGAGCTGCATGATAGATGGTTTCAAATATTTGAATATTTAGTTTCTTAGCTGCTTCAGATTCAAATGGCAATCTAAGTTCAGCAAATAAATCAGCCAATCCTTGAACACCCAAAGCAATAGGACGATGACGTTTATTTGATTTTTCGGCTGTTTTAACGGGGTACATTGTTACATCAATAACTTTGTTCAAATTTTTAGTCAATACCTTGGCAACAGAATGTAATTTCTCAAAATCAAATTCAATCACTTCTTCATCACCTGTTTTCAAATACATTGGTAATGCAAGTGATCCAAGATTACACACAGCTGTTTCTTCTGGTGAAGAATATTCAATAATTTCACAACACAAATTGGATGATTTGATGGTGCCTAAATTCTTTTGGTTCGATTTTGTGTTACATGCATCTTTATAAAGCATATATGGACCTCCAGTTTCTGTTTGTGATTCTAGTATGGCCAACCATAATTTATGTGCCCGAATTTTGGTTCCCAAACCTTGTTTTTCGTATTTTTCATACAATTCTTTAAATTCGTCACCATATACTTCACTCAACCCAGGTGCATCGCTAGGAGACATCAAAGTCCAATCTTCATCAGCTTTTACTCTTTGCATAAATAAATCTGGAATCCATAAACCATAGAATAAATCTCTAGTTCGTAAATCTTCACTTCCATGATTTTTCTCATATCCAAAATTTCAAAAATATCACCATGCCAAGGTTCAACATAAATTGCAAATGCTCCAGGACGTTTACCACCACCTTGGTCAACATATCTTGCAGTATTGTTGAAAACACGTAACATTGGAACCAATCCATTTGAAGTTCCATTGGTACCAGCGATATATGAACCATTGGATCTAATATCATGAACATGAATACCAATACCACCAGAGGCTTTTGAAATTAAAGCAGATTCGTGAAGTGTTTTATAAATCCCATCAATAGAATCTTCTTTCATGGCGATTAAAAAACAAGATGACAAATAGTTAAATTCGCCACCTGCGTTATATAAAGTAGGCAGGGCATGAATAAAATATTTCCTCGACATCAAGTCATAAGTTTCGGCAACTGAACTCAAATTTTCAAAATGTATACCAATTGCAACTCTCAAAAATAAGAACTGAGGTAATTCTGCTGGTTCAGAATCAATTTTCAAAAGATAGGAATTTTCAAGTGTTTTAATTCCAAAATAAGTAAACTCATTATCTCTGGTAGTATCTATAAGCCCATCAAAGAATTCTTTATGTTTTCTAACAACTTCATAAAATCTGGATGATATTGGTGAGTATGATTTGGTGCCTTGTGGTTTGTAGTTTCTCAACCTTTCAATATTTTCACTAAAACTATAAGGTAACTTCAAATAAAGCTTTCTGATTTCCACTCGACCAGCCAAGATTGCATAATCAGGATTATAAATGATTCTACTGGCTATTACTTCTGCGACAAAGGTGTATAACTGGTCGATGGTTACTGTTGCAGGTAAACCATTTTGTACACTCTTTAATATGTCATCGAGTTGCAAGTTTTCCAAATTAAAACTTAGATCCTGAAGTAATTTTAGAATCTTTTTACTCTCGAATTCTTCTTCCCTTTTTCCAGAAAGTACTTTCACTTTCACCATAGTATGTATATATCTCTATTAGTGAGTATGTGTATTAATAAATGAATGAAACAGTTTGATGGTTGGCTGGTTGTTATGTGTCACAACTGTTAGAATTTTTCTTTTTTTTCCTTTTTTTTTGCATTTTAGTCCGTTTTTTTTTTTCTTAGTTTCTGGTGCACATTCTGTATTGCAAACGGCATCGCCATCGCGATCGCGATCGCATCGTTCTGTAAGTAATATACACGATACGGAAGAAATTTTCACATTTCGCGTAAAAGTCGTTGTTAACGACCAAATAAAAGATTTACATTACTGATTTGATATCAATTAGATTTCCAAATTAGGATTCATATACTAAATTATAATCTAAGTTTAAAATTTTATATAAATCTATCATTGTAAAATCATTTGTGAATTCTGGTGGTTGTTGTTTATCAATTTCTTCAAATTTCGATTTAAACTCTAATTTAATATGTTTTTGTTCCAATTCAGATAATTGGCAAAATTCATCAGATTCAAAATACTCCAAATAGGAATTCTGCAACTCTTCATTGAATCCAGACAGTTGTTCTTGTTGTCTTTCCCATTGTTTGATTTGCCATGCTCGATATCCACCAATTTTTGCAAATTTTATACTATAATCGTTATATAAGTAGTTTGAAGCCATTTCTGTTGCCATGGTATATTTTTCAATCAATTGTTCAACAGTTTCTCTATCTTTGACATATTTTAAAGCTTTGGTTAATGTATCTCTATATGTTTTCCAATGACGTATTTGTTGATCAAGTTTGTTTTCATACTCGGAAGTAGGCTTCCTTTTGGCAACCAATGGCTTGTATTTCCGGAAGTCTGAAGTTTAGCCCAAACAAAAAAAAAATGGGCGTATGTTAGAAATTGTTTAACAAAGTAAATATTCTAATTGAATAGTTTATTCATACTTTTGGAAGTAATGGTTGACTTTTTACTACTGTGAATATTTGGCATTAGTTGGTTTGTTATCAAATTGTTAGAAGTAAAAAGAAGAAAAATTGGTCGCTAAAAACTTACATCGGAAATACAAAATTAATCAGCAACCACAAAAGTGGAAAAACATTGCATTTTTATTTTTGTTTTGATTCCATAACTATAGACTGAATTTTTTTTTTTTTTTAGTAAATATTTTAAAACGCTGACAAATGTTATTGCAACATTGTTTATACATTCTGCATTTATTGTTTTCTCCTATTTCAGTCTTAAACTGGACGTTTAAATTTGCAATCTATATAAAGGAGTGTAATTTCTCACTTTCAACTGTTCAATTTTTTTTTTGTATTTATTTATTATAATATCAATCAAACAAAAACAATAAAAACACAATGGCTCCAAAAGTTGCAATTATTATCTATTCCTTATACCACCACGTCGCTCAATTAGCTGAAGAAGAAAAGAAAGGTGTTGAAGCTGCTGGTGGTCGTGCTGATATTTTCCAAGTTGCTGAAACTTTACCACAAGATGTTTTAACTAAAATGCATGCTCCAGCTAAACCAAACTATCCAATTGCTTCTGCTGATACTTTGGCTCAATATGATGCTTTCTTATTTGGTATTCCAACCAGATTTGGTAACTTCCCAGCTCAATTCAAAGCTTTCTGGGATACTACTGGTGGCTTGTGGGCCCTGGGTGCTTTACACGGTAAATACGCTGGTGTTTTCGTTGCTACTGGTACTCAAGGTGGTGGTCAAGAAACCACTATTGTTAACTCTTTGAGTACATTGATCCATCACGGTATTATTTTCGTTCCATTGGGTTACGCTAAAGCTTTTGCTTTACAATCTAACTTGGAAGAAATCCACGGTGCTTCTCCATATGGTGCTGGTACTTTCTCTGGTGCTGACGGTTCAAGACAACCAAGTAAATTAGAAAAAGAAATTGCCTTCATTCAAGGTAAAGCTTTTTTTGAAACCGTTTCTAACTAATTGGTTTTTATGATTACGTTTCGTTTTCATCTATGTCTCTTTTTTTATGACTAGTTTTCTATAGATATGATAGAATGATAATATAAATGATTTTCTTTCTTAATAAATTACTAAATTAACATAACTTTATTTCTTCTTCCATAAGAGCCGGTTAATTTATATTTTAAGAACCGTGTTCGCCTCTTTAACCAAATTAAAAGAAAAAAAAAAGAAAATTACATGAAATTATTTGGCAACTAACCATAAACAAAAAAAAAAATTTGAAAAAATAAAAGCTCCCACCCGGATTTGAACCGGGGACCAAACGATAATTACAACAATATTATTTATTGCAATCGAATGTCTTAACCCCTAGACCATAGGAGCTTCTTTTTGCGAACTGCACAAATCAGCAATGACCCACATCTGTAGTATATGATAGATTGAAGGAGTTAATTTTCAACATTCAAAATACCTTCCCATAAGTACAGTGTCTTATAGCGTTGTTGGTTGCCTTGATCATTCATAGCTTACCCATCAAACTGAACAGAGCTAGCATGGAGTATGTCCAATATCAAAAAATAACGAAGGATTGTTAATCACCATGATCAATCAATCATCTCTCTGCCACAACCCATCACCGCTATACCTATTGCACTAATTACTCGCTCCAACTGGTGAGCATCAACCGAGAGTGAAGATGATTGTAAGAAAAATAAAGGGAGAGAAAACAGAAAAAAATAAAGTGCCTGGCTGACAGGACTCGAACCTGCAATCCCTTGATTGCGAAACTGTTGAACAGTAACCGTAGTCAAGTGCCTTACCATTAGGCCACAGCCAGTGATTTGTGTTTGCTGTGGTCTCACTGTTTTACCCACAGTATTATATTTATTAAACAAATGTAAGTTTCTCCAAGATTATTTTGATATCGATGGTATACCACCCTGATATAGTCGTTATTTACATGTTAGATACATGTAAATAAACTGCAGACACTTCCAATCGGCTTTTTTTTCTGTTGTTTTTGTAATCAATATCAAAGAATTAGTTTTTTCTTGTTTTTTTGGTATGAATTTTTATGTAATTTTCAATGAAAAAAACACCCCGTCTCGGTTGATTCATTAACTCCGCGTGGATTGTCCACTTTATTCAATTACCCTTCAAATGATGTTGAAATGACTTTAAATTAATCTACATTATCGTAGTATGAATGCATCGGAAGAGTAGTATGAGATTACATAATTACACTTAAATAGAAGCTTAAGTATAACGAAGGAATGTTGAATGATATTATAGTTAAATAGGAGCTTGAATATAAAGGTCCTATTGTTGCCTTTTATAAAGAGCAAAAAAAAAAAAAAGGTATAAATCTATAAAGAAAAGTCACCCACTAAAGAAATATTATGAAGGGTTTTGATATAGATTAATTAATAACAATATTAATAATGTCAGCACCAAATTCTTCATTACCTTCTAGTTCAAAAGGTTATGGTATTCAACCTCAACATAATACTACTAGTGATAGAATTCATGTTGATTATGAAGCTTTAGAATCTAAGGATTTTGGTGAAATAATAACTAACTTAGTTGTTACAAAAAGTGTGATTCTTAAAGATAGAACAAATTATCTATTATGGCATCAAGCATTAGTAAATGCTATTAGATATGTTGATGCTGGTTTATATGATTATATGATGTCTAGTCAATCAGACAATGCTATTTATGAAATGGCTGTGGAAATGTTACTTATTAGATATGTTTCCAAAGAGATTTTTGACCAATATAAGATAGAAGGATTGTTTGGCAAAGATATATATCTTGAAATTGTTGAAAGGTATGGACATATGTCAAATCATGATAAAATTAATTATGCAATTAAGTTAAATCAGAAAGCTCAACTGAAATCTGTTTCTGTTTTGAAATCAATTGAATATATGAAAGAATGGAATAATTACAGTCAAACATTAAATGAAACGGAAAGACAAGCATTGGAACAACTAATGAGAATTAATGAAAGTAATCCTAGTTTTGTTGAGAAATTTTTAAGTTTAAATGAACCTAAATTATCATTGGATGGTATTGCGGACTTTGTCGAACGATTCCCCATATATAAACAAAACAAAAAACAACAAGATGAAGAAATTCAATCAGAATCAGTGTTGGAAATTAATTCCAAATTGGAAAATAAATGTAAAGTTAATGGTAATTCAGATATATATAAAATTAATTGTCATCATTGTTTTGGTTTGGGTCATATAGCTAAAAATTGTGGTTCTCCAGAGCGTGTTGGTTTTATTCCTGATTTGGAAGCAAGGTTATTATATTGGAAGGGTAAGAAAAGAAAAATGGATGAATGATGATGAATCAACTAAGACTAAAAAGGAATCTCAGTTTGCTACAGATGCAATAAATCCTTGGAGTGATAAGAAAAACCGAGCCTTCTAATGTTATTGATGTGAATAATAAGAGTAAACAAGGAAGTTACAGAAAATGATAAGAGAGTTGATGTTAAACGTATGGATTGTTTTATATCATTAATAAAGAACTTTATTAATCCCAAAGATGTTTTAAATCATAAATAAAGTAATAAAAAGGTTTAGAATTGATTTATATTTTGGTGTAATAGGAATTATTAAATTTACAAATATGTTTGAGAATATATTATTTAGTGTATTAAATATTGGTCTTTGCTGTGTCATTTGCTATCCTAAATTAAAAAGTTAAACTATATCAGTGAAGGAACAACATAAGAAGGATCGAAAGTTACATACATGAAATCAAGTGATAGTTGAAAGTCTTTATGAAACAGAAATGGAAATAATTAAGAGAAGATTTTGAATCTGATAGTAGGGATTTGCTTGTCTTCGTCTATGATATAACAGATAATGAAATAGATGACTATGACTGTGTTGATAAATGATTTTGATTATATTTTCAATTTAGAAGAAGAAATGAAACAACTACTAATGAAGTAAGTTTTTGAATATACCAAAGTGTAATGTTTTTTATAAATGATTACAGGTATAAATTTATAAAGAGTTGTCTCCCTTCGAAGTAATGTTATTAAAAGATTTTGTATAGATTACTTAATAAGTATACTGTAGCAATAATGTCTACACCTAAATTCTTCATTATCTTCTAGCTCAACAATTGAAAACCCTATCTTCCATTATTCGAAAACATGGCTGAGTTTTTGAAATTAATCCAAAGAAGGATAAAAAGAAAACAAAATAGAATTGTACATTATACTTCACTAAAATGAATTATACAAACTGCGGATACTTTATAGTATATACTATTTTTTTTTTTGCGGGTCATCGTATGTTCTGATTAACTTAACTTGTATGTTTTAACTTCGCCTCAATTGATGATTTGATAAATTAATTAAAATTTTTTTTTTTTTTTTTTTTTTAACCAGCTTTCTCCTCTTTCTTATGTTGATGATAAACCTGGAAATATGACCATTAGTAATCTATTGTATGAATTTAGATCATGTAGACTGGTATTTTAAAGATTTTTTTTTTTTTCTAAAGGTAGGCATTGTTTTCAGATACGGTTCATGTTGATTATATAATCATTTATCGTAAATGAGACGAAATCTCTCAAGAAAAAAAATAAAAAAGGCACCATAAGCCCCACGTTTGTTTGTTTTCTAAGAAGTGTGTATTTAATAAAGCTATAATTGTAAAAAAAGCTTATTATTTTTCTTTTCTGATTTTACCATTCTTGATGATTTACGAAATTGAAACGATTTTTTGTTTATTTCGAAATTCCATTTTCGTTCGTAATAAATATTTATTTTATATTTTTCAAAAAAAAAAAAAAAAAAGAAAATAAAAGAAACCCAAATAATACATTCATAATCACAAATACAACCTACATAATACTCTATAAAATAACCCACCTTTTTTTCTTTTCTATGTTTATTGTGATCATAACTAAACGCTGCTCCTTCTTTCAATTATTTCGTCAATTGAACTGCCAATAAGATCCAAGGAATAATTTAATGGTTTGTGGAAAGTATGATCAATCCCACAATTTTTATATAATTGTAAATCTTCAGCACTATTTCTTGTTGTAACAGCAATCACAGGCATTTGTTTGAATTTCTCATCAGATCTTATTAATTTAGCAATATCAATACCAGTTATATCAGGCATTTCAATATCGAGAAATACTGAATCAAATTGTTGTCGATGTAGTATTTCAGCAACCAATTTTGAATCTTGAATTTGAACAATATTGCTTCTTGGATATAATTTTAATAATACACGATTAAGAATTCTTAAATTAATTATATTGTCGTCAACTATTAGGAAATTATATGTTGTTAAATTAGGTAAAGTTAATGGGAATGGTTGTAGATTAGTGGATTTATTAGATGATTTTGAAGATATTATAGAATCTTGGGGTGAATTGCCTTGTATTTCAAAAGGTGTTAATGGAGAATAATATTCTGTTTCATGTTGATTTATATCCATGGTATCAAATGGATCAAGTAATTCATCATAGGAATCTTTATTGTCATATTCATCGTCATCGTCATCATCATCATCATCATCATCATCATCATCATCATCGTCGTAGTCATCATTATTATTGTCGTAATCGCTGTCGTGAAGTAAGTCATTGTTGCCAGACTTATTTGTATCTAAGGAAAGTTTTGGTTTTAAAGAAAAGTAATCAATATTGATATCATTTGATGTAGAATTATTAAGTTTTGCTAAAGAACTTTGAGACAAATTGTTTCTAAACATTATGGAATTCATATTCTACTCATTGGTTGAATTAATATTAAAAAGAATCAAAGGAAAGAATTGGTTGTAAATAAATAAATAAAACAAAAATATTAAAGACCCTGTAAAAAATTTTTTTTACAAAATAGAATCAAGTAAAAAATAAATTTTTTTTTTTTTTTCAATTTGACAACCAACCAAAATAAAAACAAAAGAGGGAAATTAATTGAATATTTATATTCCAATTGAAAAAGAAGTACCGTAAAAAGAATCCTAATGTATGTGTACCGTATTACATAATTTGATTTGATAATGACCCGCCTTTTCAATTTTTTTTTTATTATTTTCTTAACTTCTCGCCTTTGCAGCATAAAATTACACAAAAAATTGTTCTTACATTTACTACACTATTTTGTGTAACATAGAAAAAAAATATTTTTGTACATCTAAAAATTCTAAGGCTGCCATTTTTTTTTTTTTTCTTAAAATTTGTCAATCAATCATTCATCATCATTCATCATTCATCATTCATCATTCATCATTAAAATACAAACTTTTACAATCAAATTTTGATTAATGCAGTAGAATGAAATAGCAAAATTAATGGTAGAATTGTTTTAGTTTATTTGCTATTCCAAATAAAGGCGGGATAACTATATAAATCCGTTGACAGCAAATAATGCCAATGGTTCTATACATATTTCCATTACTATTGAAGAGCAATCTAATCACATTATAGAAAATTCTTTACTTGCTATTTGGGCTGATCTGACCTGACCTTACTAAATATCAATAAATAAATTAATGAATTTAAAAGGTAAAAATATTGGACTATTACACAAAAGATTAAAACGTGCCTTGAATAGTTAAAGAAGAAAAAAAAAAATTTAATTGTGGTAAAGATGAATTTTTATTCGTCCCCTTAGAATTAGATTGTTTGTTACATACACACTTGAGGCGGGTTATTTCAAATGTAACAAATTTTTTCATTTTCATTTTCATTTTCTTTTTCATTTTTTTTTTTTTGGCTGCACTAAATTCATATTAGTTCATTTACGAAACTTTTCAATCAAATGGTATTGATGATCTCCCAAAATTAAATAATATAATATCATATTGTAGCAACTAAATATAAGCAATCCATGATTAACCTTATAATTCATCCAACCAAATTAGCAGCATTGGTTAAACCAAAAAAAAAAATAAAAAAATTTTTATTATTTTAGTTGCAAAGCTGCACAATTTTTTTTTTTTTGGCTCTTGTTTTTCATTTTTGTTATTTTTGTCTCGGAAGCTGAGCGATGCGGCCGGGTTTAACAATTTTTCTTCCTTCAATAATGGCTAGTTCGGTTCCACATTAAATTTTTTACTTCCGTGCAACAAAAAAAAAAAAACAACCAAATATTGAAAAAGAAACAAAATGCAATCCCATGTTTCATCCCGTTTTAATGATATGATTTCCTATCCAAGTGTTCCGCCACTTCCCCCCTTTTCTTCCGCGTGGATTAATTTTGTACACACATCTATCCCGGTATGGCTTGCTTTACACTCTCGGAATCTGTTACAGTTTATGTTTATAAGAGTAAACGGGATAATCATCATTAGAAAATATGACAAAATTTTTGTCCTGTCGATAAATTTACATTCGGATACATTCAATTCGTGTATGTATTTTTTTTTTTTTTTTAATATTCGAATGTTGTCATTAGCAACCTGATAAGTATGTACGTTGGGTATTTGTTGTTCCTGGTTATCAATTATCTACAACTTATCTCGCCACACACACACCCACACCAAGTGTAACGACATAATCTAAATTATCAATGAAACTGTTGCAATCTCTCTCTTTTCTCCTCTCTCCCCCTTTCACAACAAGACAAATGCTGATGGGGTTATGCACAACAATTACTTTACTTTACTTTACGTTACTTAACTATTTGGTCAACTTTCAAATATTTTTTTTTTTTTTTTTTATTTTCTATGACCCCATTGGTTATGTATTATTTTCTTGAATAGATAAACGATATATGTTAAGAAGATCCTTAATTGTCCAGGAACTCAATTTTTTATTTTTTATTTTTTTTTTTTTTCAATCGTCTGAACATTCTATTCGAAACATTGAATTGCAAAACACATTTGCGATGTGATGAGTTGTACATTAACTTGAAATTATTTTTTCTTCGGTTTCTTATTTGATCACAAACGATTTTCGGCAAATAAAACATATTTAAATAGTACTGTAGTGGCAATTCCTATGCATGTGAATTCATTTATTGTAATCATACAATCGTGTTTGTGAAATGTGTGTGAGTGTGAGTGTGAGTGTGAGTGTGAGTGTGAGTGTGAGTGTGAGTGTGAGTGTGAGTGTGAGTGTGAGTGTGAGTGTGAGTGTGAGTGTGTGTGTTTTATTTATTTTGAAACATCAAATTATAGATTTTTTAGTTGTGTCATTTTTCATCACATTTTTTGATAAATCTTGATATTACCCCTGTTGAACACGGAATTAATAAGAATAATTTACACATTCTCAGTAACAATAGAGAACTAAAAAAAATTCATAAGAATTCTTCTGTTTTTTTTTTTTCTTATTCGTGTTCATATTTAGGCGTTAACAGTTAGATAAATCCTCAAAGAGAACCATGCGGGCAATACGAAGATCAAGTTTTTTTGGTACCTTGGGAGACGATAAAATAATAATAATAAAAAAGGTCTGGAACTATATGAACTGTATATGTACCGGTTATTGTTTTGTAGTGTATCTCTCAATAAAGTATTTGCGTGCGTTACAACCCGTTTCATATTTCTAAACTTCCAGAACGGTGAAAATTTCAGGTACCAAAAATGACAAAGACGAGAATTTCATGACGAAGCCTTGCACCAAATTAAACTAATGAAATTAAATTAAAAAAAAAAAAAGAAAAATAAGTACACTAAATTAAAGAAATAAATAATTGATACACGGTAACGTCTTTCTTGATTAAAATATAAATTTTGTACCAAGTGTTGAGAATAATACTGTACAAATATATTGTTATTTTTCCTTTTTTGGGGAAAAATAAGTACTATACAGTATTGCTTATTAAGGTGTAATTAAACATTGAATTGACAACGATAAGTTATGTTTCAATGACATATGAAAATCCTCTTTGTACATTAATGATAAGCAAATGTCGTATTTCTTATATTTACTACACACTATATCAATTGATAAAAAAATTGAGAATAGAGCTAAACTGTACAGTTTTTGATTTTAGATTGGATTAGATTAATTGTCGTCTAATTCTATATGTATAAAGTTGCCTGTAATACTGTACATGCTTTTATACAGTGAAATAGCATGTAAATTGTTGATTAAACTTGCAGAAATTGTATGAATTTGATTTATTTTTAGAACTATCTGTTGTATCATTAACATTCTTGTTCAATTTTTAAGTTGACCAAATATGGGTACTTACTTGCATCTCCAATGTCGGTAAAAATCGTACGTTTGATATCATTTCCATATTTGATAAACTGGACTTTAAAATTATCTTTTAAAATCTTCCTGTGTAAGCCTGTGTGTGTGTGTGTGTGCCTTGCATAAGTGATAAACTTCAATATAGGTTACAAAATCAGAACGCAATTAAAAGTGGATTTTTAATATTAAGCCAGACTTCACTATCTACACAATATATACAAGAAATGAGCCGACTCTCAAACATCCTTTTTTGTGGTTGTTAAATTCTTTGCAATTTCACCCATCAATCTGATACATGTCTCAACATTTTCTCCTCTTGGTGCACATACTGGAATAATCTTCCATTCGTTATGATTAGTTTCAATATAATCACGTAATAAGTTATAGTTTGTTCCTTCTTTACTAAGATCAGCTTTCGTGGCAACAATCAATACTTTCTTATCCTTCATTCGTTTAGGACCAACTTCTTCCAATAAAACTTGTAAATCAGCCACGGGATCTTTTGAACCTAATGAAACAACAAATACTAATCCACCTGAACGTTCAATATGTCTTAAAAAATCCAATCCCATACCTTTATTCTGCGATGCTCCTTTAATAATACCTGGGATATCTGCTACAGTAAATGGTTCTTCATCAATTCTTCTAAAAATTGTCCCCACGGTTGGTTGTAAAGTGGTAAATTCCCAATGTCCTACTCTTGGTGTAGCTTTAGAAATGGCTCTTAATAATGATGATTTACCTGCATTTGGTAATCCAACTAATCCTAAATCAGCAATTAATTTCAATTCTAATAAGAATGTTGTGGTGATACCTGGTCTTCCAACTTTACAGAATTTAGGACCTTTAATATCTTTAGTGGTAAAATGCATATTTCCTAATCCACCTTTACCTCCTCGTAATAATAATAATGGTTTTGTTGTTACTTTATTACAATCTAATCCTAATATAGGAAATCTATCATTATATCTTTCTTCAAATATAATATCTTTATCATATTCAATAACTTTATCATTTAAATCTTGGAAAAACTCTTTATCTTGATAATATTCTTCATCATATTCTTTAAAAATCCATCCTTCACCAGGTTCATATCCACCTCTATTTAATTGAATATTATCCAGTTCATCAAGTTCAAATTCCATAAATATATCATTCAAATTATCTCCTTCTCTTTGACTTACATATTTTTTAAAATCTTGAGGATCAGGAATCCATTTAATTAAAGTACCAAGAGGCACATCAATAATAACATCTTCACCTTTTTTCCCATCTAATTGAGATGATCTACCTGGTTGTCCATTTTTAGCAATATATCTTTTTTTTAATCCATGTAAACTTGAACTATGTTGATCAACAACATTAATAAAAACATTACCTCCATTACCTCCATCTCCACCATCTGCTGGCCCAAATGGTTTAAAACTATCTTTGAAAAATGAAACACTTCCATTACCTCCATTACCACTAGTTAATTTAATTAACTTTAAATCAATGAATTTTTTTTTTTCAACTTTTGCTGCTTTTTTAGCTTTAATAATTGTTAAATTCAGATAAAATACATGATGTGAATGATGAGTATTACCTAGAAAATATTCCGCTACTGACATTATACATGTAGTTAATCTTGATCTTCTATCCTGTTTTAATTCTGTGATCTTAACAATATTATCATCATCATATCTGATGGTTCTTATTAATTCATTTGGAGTTGATGGTTTAATTGTATGAATTTTGAAATTTTTAGGAATTATAGGTGTTTTATTTATCACTGGTTCATTTTCGTGTAATGCAGGTAAGTTATTACGTAGAATTCGTGACGTTGTAAAATATCTACTCCCTGTTTTAATCATCCTGTAATGTCTCTATGAGTGTATGTGTGTGGAGATGATTTGCCTTGCGACTTACAGTAGTGAAAAAAAAAAAAATCGAAGAGGAAAATTTTTTGCCCTATATTTTTTTTGTTCTTTTATCGTGTTGTTGATATTTTTCAGCTGCAAATTTGAACTCGATATTTGTCAATTAGGCGTAAAAATTTTTTTTTAACAAACAAAATATACTTAAGTTATTATTCTGAACTAAAGACTTCATCATACATGACATATACTCATTGTATTTATTTATTTCTGTCCTAGCTTAACCTTTTTGCCAATCCATTGATATTATCCATCAAGTAGTGCATTTACCAAAATATAGAAACGCTTAATAGAAAGAAAAAAAAAAAAAAATTACAGGGGACATTCTTCTTGCGATGACATTAAAAGATCTTTCCCCATCTACCAAAAATCAAAAAAAAAAAAAAAAATACCAATACAACCCCGTTAATTAAAGTAAAAGATGTCATTTAATGAATTAGGAGTGGCGAAATGGTTAAGTGAAGCACTTGATGCTATGAAGATTTATAAACCTACATCTATTCAATCTGCATGTATCCCACAAATTTTAAAAGGTCATGATTGTATAGGGGGTGCTAAAACTGGTAGTGGTAAAACCATTGCATTTGCAGCACCAATGTTAACTCAATGGTCAGAAGATCCATATGGTGTATTTGGATTAGTTTTAACACCTACTCGTGAATTAGCATTACAAATTGCTGAACAATTTACTGCATTAGGATCAAATATGAATATTAAAGTTAGTGTTATTGTTGGAGGTGAAGATATTGTTAAACAAGCTTTAGAATTACAGAAAAAACCTCATTTTGTCATTGCTACCCCTGGTAGATTGGCTGATCATATTTTAAATAGTGGTGAAGAAACAATTAGTGGATTAAGAAGAGTGAAATATTTAGTATTGGATGAAGCAGATAGATTATTAAGTAATAGTTTTGGAAGTGATTTAAAACGATGTTTTGATGTTTTACCACCAAGTGAAAAGAGACAAACTTTGTTATTCACTGCTACTATAACAGATGCTGTTCGTGCATTAAAGGAAAAACCACAAACTGAAGGAAAACCACCAGTATTTATGCATGAAGTTGAAACTGTTGATAAAGTGGCAATTCCATCAACATTATCAATTTCATACGTTTTTGTTCCTTCATATGTTAAAGAAGCTTATTTGAATAGTATTTTAAATCTTGAGAAATTTAAAGATTCAACTGCTGTGGTGTTTGTTAATAGAACAATTACTGCTGAAATTTTACGTAGAACTTTAAGAAAATTAGATTTTAGAGTTGCTTCATTACATTCTGAAATGCCACAAGCTGAAAGAACAAATTCTTTACATAGATTTAAAGCTGGTGCTGCTAGAATTTTAATTGCTACTGATGTTGCATCTAGAGGTTTAGATATTCCTACTGTTGAATTAGTTGTAAATTTTGATATACCTGCTGATCCTGATGATTTCATTCATAGAGTTGGTAGAACTGCAAGAGCAGGAAGGAAAGGTGATTCTGTTTCAATTATTGGTGAAAAAGATATTGATAGAATTCAAAGTATTGAAGAAAGAATAAATAAAAAAATGGAATTGCTTGAGAATGTTAATGATGATAAAGTTATTAAGGATTCATTGAGTATAACTACTGCTGCTAAGCGTGAATCTATGATGGAAATGGATAAAGAAAATTTTGGAGAACGTAAGAAAATAAATAGAAAGAAGCATGGACTAGAGTTGGAGAAGAATAAACCAAACAAAATTAATAAACCAAATAAAAAGAAGAAACAAAACAAGAAATAATTAATTACTTACGTAAATTCACACACAAATAAACGATTTATTACACTAGGAATTCTCTATAAAGGCTTCTATAATCATCGTAATATTTATCGCCATTAATGTAATGATTATACCAGTAACACCAATTATTGTAGTTAGATTATTAAAACTATACGTGGCAATTTTATGTTTGGCATATCTATCAATTGTTATAAAGTAATTGATCCCACTAACAATTAAAATAAATAATGAAAGAACCAATAATATATACGATACTGATGTATTAAAAGCAGTATGATTGAAATATTTTTTTTTATGACCATTATCATCATTATCATTATCACCCCCACCACCATCATTTAATGCCCCTGAAGTGTCAATTCTAAAATTGAGAATGATCCCCAATGCTGTAAAAAACAATGCTGTAGCAAATCTGATAAATGTAAGACAAGTTCTTTCCAGTTGTAATGCATCCCTAGGTTCAGAAGTTTCTACTTTTAAAACTAAACTATATGGGAAATGATCCAGAACTAAAGGTTTAGGAGTTGGAGGTCGAATACTTGGTTTTCTTTGACGTAATTCTTGATCATTTTGTATTTCTTGATTAGAAGTTCCTTCATATGTTTCTATCTCTTCCTCAAGTTCTCTTAAATTAGTCATATTTGATAATAAATCATTTAAAATATAAATCAATAAACTCTATGTAAATTATTGATAATAATAATAATAGTAGTTGTAAAAAAAAAAAGAAAAATTGAGAAACTGTGGTGTAAAAGTGATGATGAAGTGTATATTAATTAATTGTACATTACATAGACAAATATGTATTGGTCGTGCACAAGAAGAAAATGTAACAAGTCTTTCAATTAGAACAAAAAAAAAAAAAAAAAAAATTCAAATTATTACACATTCACGTCCCCTCCCCCCATTATACCGCGATAGAATTAATTAAATTCGTTCCGTGTCTGTGTCAGAGACTACAAAACAGTACAAAGTGTACACTAACATTAAAGGGAAGGAAAAAAAAAAAAATTTCCTAAGAAAAAAAAAAAAAAAAATGTCTCTAGTATTTCCCAAAATTTTTTTTTTTTTTCCTTTTCCCTTACCGACTCTATTTTTATTATTATTTACAATATATCAACAATCAAATACATAGGAAAGGGATTTTTATTTTCAATTATTATGTTAATATGAATAGATCTAAGAAAGAAAGAAAGTGTAAAAATTGTGGATATACACAATTTGATGTCAATAGATATACTGCAGCTGGGGATGTTTGTTGTCTTCGATGTGGGACAGTTTTAGAAGAAAACCCTATTGTTAGTGAAGTTCAATTTGGAGAATCATCATCTGGTGCAGCCATGGTCCAAGGGGCTATGGTTGGTGCAGATCAAGCAAGAGCTACTTTTGCTGGTGGTCGTCAAAATGCAATGGAAAGTAGAGAACAAACTATAAACACTGGGAAACGAAGAATAAAGAGAATAGCAGCATCAATGAAGATTCCTGATTATATTGCTGATGCAGCAGCAGAATGGTTTAGATTAGCATTGACTTTAAATTTTGTACAAGGTAGACGTTCTCATAATGTATTAGCTACATGTTTATATGTTGCTTGTCGTAAAGAACGAACTCATCACATGTTGATTGATTTCAGTTCAAGATTACAAATTTCAGTTTATTCCCTTGGGGCAACATTTTTGAAAATGGTTAAAGCTTTACATATTACTTCATTACCATTAGCTGATCCTTCTTTATTTATTCAACATTTTGTCGAGAAATTGGATTTTAAAGATAAAGCAACCAAAGTGGCCAAAGATGCAGTGAAATTAGCTCAGAGAATGTCAGCCGATTGGATTCATGAGGGTAGACGTCCTGCAGGTATAGCTGGTGCATGTGTGTTATTGGCAGCCAGAATGAATAATTTCCGAAGAAGTCATGCTGAAATTGTGGCTGTTTCTCATGTTGGGGAAGAAACTTTACAAAGAAGATTGAATGAATTCAAGAGAACCAAAGCTGGTCTGTTATCTGTTAAATCATTTAGAGAAGTAGAACATTTGGAAAGCTCTAATCCACCATCTTTTGAAAAGAACCGTGCTATGGAATTAAAGATTGCAAAGAAGTTACAAGAACAGCAACAAGAAACATTTGAGAATTTATCAAAATTTTCACAAACAAACCCAGATGATGCTCCTCTAAAAAGAGAGGATAAAGAAGAAATGCAAAAACAAATTTTGTTAAATACTATTTTAAGTGATATTACACTTACCAGTGACACACTTAATGAGCAAATGGAGAGAATATTAAAATTAAAACAAACAAGTTTAGAAAATTCCCTTTACAAAACTCCATATGAATTATCAAATAGTCAAGAAAGTAATTTAGATAGGATATGGGATATGAATAGACCAAGGAATTTGGTTAAGAGTTTACCGAAAACAGATGATATCTTGCAAAAAGTATCTTCAGAAATGGAATTAAATTCAGATGATGATGATGACATAGTCATGGAAAGTAAGTTGACCGAAGAAGAAATAGCTATTAAGGAAAGAATTTGGACTGGTTTGAACCATGATTACATGGTAGAACAGGAAAAGAAGAGATTGAAAATGGAAGCAGATGAATTAACCGGTAACACTTCTAATTCTTCTGGTGGTCGTCGTAAAAAGAACAAAACTTCACTTCCTCCAGAACTTGCAAAGGACTTTGGTGATATTGAATTGGATGAAGACGGTACACCAAGATCAGCTGCAGACAGTGCCAAGAGATATATTGCCAAAACCTCAGTCTCCAAGAAGATTAATTATGATTCACTTAAAGGTTTATTAGGTGGTGGTATGGGGTTAAACTAAACCTAAAAAAATAAAGAGAAAAGTCTCAAAAAAAAACATTGAAATGAAGAAAAGTATGTTTTGTTATTATTAGTATTATTATTATTATTATTTTTTTTTTTTTAATTATCTGTATCATAGAAGTAGCGTATGGTTTATATTTTAATTCGAGTTTATTTACTTTTTTTTTTTTTTTTTTCGCAGTAAAAATTGATTTGTAAGTTTTGTGTGATAAATGGATTCATGTCTGCTCATCTCCAAATATTTAGAAAAGGAGGAAAAAAAAATTATCTGAAAAAAAAAAAAAGAAGGGAAACCCTTATACTTTAACGTTTATCTTTATATCCATAAAAAAACTACATAACACCATGGCCAAGAAGAGAAGAGCTGCTATTTTACCAACAAACATTATTCTTTTACAAAATGTTGTCCGTAGGGATCCAGAATCTTATCATGAAGAATTTTTACAACAATATTCTCATTATGAATCCCTTCGAGATTTATATTTGATTAATCCAACTGGTGTTGATTCCAATTCTACTAATGAATTTACTGATTTAATAGGGTTTATGTCTGCTGTATGTAATTGTTATCCAAAAGAAACTGCTAATTTTCCAAATGAATTAAAAGAAATTTTATTAAATAATCATCGTGATTTAACTCCTGAATTACGTGAAAAGATTATTCAATGTTTAACTATGTTGAGAAATAAAGATATCATTTCTGCTGAAATGTTAATTCAAACACTTTTCCCATTGTTGACAAGTAATAATTCAGGACAACAAGTTAAACAAATGAGAAAACAAATCTATTCAACTTTGGTTGCTTTATTGAAATCAGTTAATACTGGTACAAAAAATCAAAAATTAAATAAATCAACTCAAGCATTATTATTTAATTTATTGGAACAAAGAGATAATCAAGGATTATGGGCCACTAGATTGACAAGAGAATTATGGAGACGTGCAATTTGGGATGATTCAAGAACCGTTGAAATTATGACTCAAGCAGCATTACATCCAGATGTTAAAGTTGCTGTTGCTGGTGCCAGATTCTTTTTGGGTGCTGATAAAGAAAGAGAAGATAATTTTGAAGAAAGTTCTGATGATGATGGATTTGATATGAATGAATTAAGACATAAAATGCTGATTAATAAGAAAACTTCCAAGAGAGGTAAGAAATTAGAACAAGCTGTTAAAACCATGAAGAAGAAAAATAATGCTAAACATTCAGCTACATATTTGAATTTCTCAGCTATTCATTTATTAAGAGATCCTCAAGGTTTTGCTGAACAATTATTTGAAAATCATTTGAGTAGTAAAAATTCAAATAAATTTGATTTAGAACAAAAAATCTTATTTATGAATTTGATTTCAAGATTAATTGGTACACATAAACTTATCGTCTTAGGTATTTACACATTTTTTTTGAAATATCTTACCCCAAAACAAAGAAACGTTACTCAAATTATGGCTGCTTCTGCACAAGCTTCTCATGATTTAGTTCCACCAGAATCTATTCAAGTTGTGGTCCGTAAAATTGCTGATGAATTCGTCAGTGATGGTGTTGCAGCAGAAGTTGCATCTGCTGGTATAAATACAATCAGAGAAATCTTAGCAAGAGCACCATTAGCTATTGAAGCTCCATTATTACAAGATTTGACTGAATATAAAGGTTCTAAATCCAAAGCAGTCATGATGGCTGCAAGATCATTGATTTCTTTATATCGTGAAGTTGCTCCAGAAATGTTATTAAAGAAAGATCGTGGTAAGACTGCTAGTATTGAAATTCAAAAGGGTGAAAAGAGTGGATTACCTCAATATGGTATTGAAAATACTGTTACTTCCATTCCTGGTCTTGAATTATTAGCCAAATGGAGAAACGAACAAGGATTAGAAGGTAATGAAGATGAAGAAGATGATGCCAATTGGGAAGTTGAAGAAGATGCAGAAGCAAGTGATATCGAAGGTGATTGGGTTGATGTTGAATCTGATAAAGAAATTAATATTTCTGATAGTGATGATGAAGATGACAAGAACGACGACGAAGAAGAAAAGAAAGAAGACCAAGAAGAGCAAGAGGAAGAAGATAAGGATGAAGTTTCAGACTTGGAATTATCATCTGATGAAGAAGGTGAAGATGAATCTGAACAACCAGCCAAGAAGAAACAAAAGAAGAGTTCAGAAGGAGAAGATGTTAAACCAATTGATCCACAACAAGCAATGAATGAATTACTTTCAAGTAGAATCTTAACTCCAGCTGATTTTGCCAAATTAGAAGAATTAAGAACTGAAGCAGGTGTTTCTAAAATCATGGGTGTTTCCAATGAAGAAGCCGTTGATTCAACTACATTGGTTGGTAAAGTTAAATATAAACAATTACGTGAAGAAAGAATTGCTCATGCTAAGGAATCCAAAGAAGGTCGTGAAAAATTCGGTTCTAGAAAGGGTAAAAGAGATGCTCCACATTCAACTACTAATAAAGAAAAGGCTAGAAAGAAGAACTTTGTTATGATGATTCATAAAAAAGCAGTTCAAGGTAAACAAAAGCTTTCTTTACGTGATAGACAAAAGGTTTTGAGAGCACATATAACGAAACAAAAGAAGAAAGGTCATTAGATAGTATGAAATATGTAGGATAATTATCGCTGCGTAATAAATTAATACACTTATACAATATAAATAAAACTACATAACTACTTCACTTAAAGGTCGAATCAGACTCAAATATATAAAAACACAATAATATTTGCAACTTAAAGGAATTAAAAGAACCAAGAATGTATACACAGAATAATAATAATAATAATAATATAACAAAAAAAAAACAATAATCAGTAGATGTAATTGGAAGTAAACAAATAAAAAAATTTTGAAAATTAATACAAAACTTAGAAAATAAGAAAGAACAAACTAAAGGCTAAAGTACTTCCAATACATTTAGGAAGAACCGTGACTAGAGTGGGACTTCTTTTTTTTGTCTTTTTTTTCAGACTTCTTCTTTTTCTTTTTTGGTTCTTCAATGCTTGTTGGGTGATCAATTGAAATATCGCCAATGAATTGATTAGCAGAAACATCTTCAACAATTGGAGATTGGACACTCTTTGGTGGGTAATAAGCAGTACCGTCAACCAAAGAAGTTTCATATTTCTTCTTTTCTTCATTGTAAATAATCATAGCATCATCGTATCTCTTCTTGTAAGAAGCTTTTTCTTCAGGAGTGATGGTGTCCCAACGTTCTTTAATCATAGAGTTCATGTCAATGGCAGACAAGGAAGGTAAGTCCTTCTTCTTTCTTTCACCACCAATATGTTTTCTAAGATCATAAGAAAATTGGAAAAACATAGTCAATGGTTTCTTTGGGGCATTTGGATCCTTAACTGGTTTCTTTCTCTTCTTGGAATCACCACCTTCAGTTTTAAGAGCTCCAGATGATAAATCAGTAGCGACTTTTAAGGCATCACTGATGGATTTCAATTGGTCAGCAGAAACATCATCAGCACCGTTAGTAGCTATCTTGTAGAATTCAACAGCAGCATTAGCAGCATCATTGGCAGCTTTGGATAATGAAAAGAGGGAAGAGACAAGGGTGTCTTTGGCAGTTTTAATATCAGACATTATGATTGAGAATCAATTTTTTTTTGGTAGTGAGCAAATATATAATCCGTCGTGGTCGTCGTACCAAAGGGTTGTTTGTTTTGATGGTGGGAAGAATGGACGTAAGAAAAAAGTGGTTGGAACAGAATTTCAAAAAAATTTGGTGAGAGTTGGGGGGAGGTGGGCATAGCAAATGAGCAGATTTTTATTTTTTTTTTATTTGTTTTTTTGTTTCGGGGGGGGGCGGAAAAGACGACAGGAGAGAATGAGTAAACGAAGAAGAGAAAAAAATTTTCTTCTGTTGTTTTTTCCTCTCCGCCCAAAGGAAACAACAGGAACGAATTATTTTCCTTACTTTTTATCGCGACAAATTCAAATATTAAAGTGATACGGCCACACGCGAAGGCGGAGCTAGAGAGAGAGAGAGAAATAAAAAAAAACAAATCAGCGACTCAGAAGAAATAAAAAAAAAAAAGAAACGAAAACTTGGAACAGTCCTTCGCGACAAACAAAGGAAGAGAAGAGAAAAAAAAAATACCATTCTGTATTCTGCTACCGACCCGCCTCGTTGGTGAAGAATAATTTTCCTTGAATGGGGGACCGAGAAAACAAAAATTACTACCGCGGTTCTGCGCAGCAAAACAACAATAAACCTAAATGAATTTCAAAGATACGCGAGGAAAGTTTTCGCGTCTTAAATGTAAACAGAGGATTTTCTATTGGGATTATGGTTCTTAACAATGTGCACCGAATTTTCATACAAATAATTATGAGCTTATTGACGGGTAAAGGTGGAAACAAAATCGTGATTCTTTGATGTTAAACTGTCTGGTGTCTAAATACTATGTTTACGGCTATTTTTTTTTTTTTTTTTTTAATTAAACTCTTTCAAGGTGAGTACGGGAGTGGTTGACACTCATATGTCAAGATTTCTATTTCTACCACCAAAATGGTATTTTATTTATATATTCTAATTCCATAAGTATATATAGTTCTGTGGGAGAAATCAAATTAATTAACCGATTTTTTATATTTTCTGTGGTAAATCATAAAATTTTAAAACCGATCAAATCGGAATTTGAACATAATTGATTTTCCTCCACCTTTTTCTCGCCTTAAAAATTTACTTCTTAATGCGGAAATGAAAACCACACCCACAAACTGTAAAAACAAAAAAAAAATATCACTCGCAACGAAATTCGTTTTCTAGCTATTTTCTTTTCCTTCCCCCACATTTCCTTGCATAAATCATGAAATCCCTAGCGAATCTTAAATACGCTATTACATGTCCTGGTCAGGGTTTCTATAGAAATGGACTTTTAGAACTTACTAAGCATCATCAACATTTATATCAAAAATACCTTAATGAAGTGGATGAGACATTAGAGGAAAATTTTTCAAAACATTTATTCGCTAAAGAACAAGAGTCAGATGCGAAACAATGGTTAAGTAAGACTTCAAATGCCCAACCAGCCATGCTTGCATCTACGTACATTATTCTGAAACTAGTGGAAGAAAAGTATAAAATTTCATTGGTTCTGAATGCTTCATATCTTTTGGGTCATTCTTTGGGAGAGTACACAGCGCTAGTATTGAGTGGAATTATTGATTTTGCAACTGGTTTGAAATTAGTTCGAAAAAGAGGTCAATTAATGGAAGAAATCTGTCATGGAAAAAACTATGGAATGACTGCATTATTGATTAAACCAAAATTTGTTGACGAAGTAATACAATTAGCTCATGAGTATAACGTATTGGGGAACATTAATTCTTCATATCAAATAGTAATATCTGGAGAGGTTGAAAAAGTACAAAAATTCATTGATAAACTTAAAGAGGTAAATAAATTAGCATTAATGAAAGCAGTCCAATTACCAGTTGCAATTCCATTTCACAGTGATATCTTGAAACCAATCGTATCTGAATTGAATCAGGTGTTAGATGGTCAATTGAAATCACAAAAAATACCGATTATATCAAACTTAAATGGAGAGGTTTCAACAGAGGCTGAAGTCACAGTTCGTAACACTTTGGAGGCAAATTATCAACCGGTTCAATGGTTAAAATCTATGTCCTTTTTAGAGGAATCAGACGTTAACACTGTATATAATCTTGGACCTGGCGAGGCTATACATGGAATCAACAGAAAATACAAAGTTAATAGCATTAGTCTAGATGATGTTGATAACCTCCAGTTTACTAAATAATAATCATCAGTACTTAAATATACATATATTTATAGGTACCAACATATACACGTATACCGGAAACCATTACATACCAGTTCTAAAAAGAAAAAAAAAAAAAGACGACAACACAACACCGCTATTTTCTTCCTGATCTACTTGCACATATAAAGTATGATTAAACCTTGAATAATAACGGAGTAAACAAATAAAAATTGAATTCTAATCTTTCTTTGCTTACTGTTAATGGTATTATTCATAGAGTTACCTTGTGGTAATATAAGGAATCTTAAAGATCTCATTAAAAAGATTGACAAACTAGCAATTAATGCCAAAACAATAAGGTAATAGAATGAACCCAAATATGAACCAACGAGATGTTTAACACACAACAAGACAACAATTGAGACATACTTATAACCAGAAACACTTATTATATCATAAATCTTAGACTGTGGACAATTCAACAAATACAATCCTGTTTTAAATATAACAACATCCAAAATAGAAAATGCAGTAGTTTGAGAAGCCAAGTAACCAAACAATTGAGGATGGAAATCACCATTTAAACCTTGGAATGCAGCCCATAATAATATATAAGTAACAAACGACATCAATGGAATATATAAATCAGGAGCATTGACATCAAGAGTTGGTGGTAAAAATTGGTTAGGTCCAGTTTCTTTGGTGACAACTCTACTCCATTCTTTATGTCTATATGGCATCAAGATCAAAAGCACTTTTCTTAAAACATATGAGTTACTAACTTGAAAATAATATTTAATATCACCTTGAATATTGCCAAAATTTTCTTGAATATAATGGTTTGATTGTTCAAATCCAGAACGTGCAAATTGTGAAGCTAGAGCAGCAGCAGGATCATTCAAAAAATTGAATTGAGAACCTGATGGCTGTTGTTGCTGTTGTTGTTGTTGTTGCTGCTGATGTACTTGTTGTGCTTGAGGTGTCATATGATGAATTGGTTGTGGATGTTGTAAATTTGTCTGATGCTGTTGTTGTTGTGCCTGCTGCTGATATGAATCAGCCGAATTACCGTAAGGATTATACATGGTACGAGATCAATCGAGTGGTGGAATCAGATGTGTAAAAAAAGCTAGTACACATTCCTTATATTTTTTTTTTTTGCCTACTTTTTTTTTCTTTTCTTTCTTGAACTAACACGAACTAAACAGAAAATCAAGAATGAATGTTAACAGTGTGTGGTGCGTAGACTTCCTAATATGGTATATAATGACAATACATAGTTAATAACTTACGCCGATTTAATACTCCGTCATCAATTGGGGTGGACAAACAGTATTTACAAAACTATAATATCTTATACAACACACCATTATAATCCAATTCTAATCCAGTGACTTTGATTCCTCGATTTATCATCAAATGATCAAAATCAAGGGTTCCAGTATACCGAACCACTCCAAGGTTAACAAATGCTTTATCGGAAACAACAAATTTACCTTGAAATCGAACAAAATAATCACGATTAGAATTCAACTTTAATTTTTCATTTACATTTACTTCATGGATTTTTCCACTTCCTTTTTCATGGGTTTTTATGCTAGCATCAGATCGTTCCAACCTATCTAATTTCAATCCCAATGCAACTAATGTATCATTGACAATTGCTGCTGCATTAATTGGTTTAACAATCCAATTTGTATCAAATTCAGTAGATTTTCCAGCTTTTGTAGATTTTTCAACAATATCAATTTGCAACCCTGATACACTTGGATACTTTGACTCTACCCAGATTTTGAAATCATCTGGATTTAATTCCATATTTAAGGGTAACCCAAATAATTGCCTGATTTTAGAATTTGCTGATAACAGTTCTAAAACTGAATATTTGATATTCTCGTCTTGTAATAACTTACGATAATTATCCACATCATTATCTTTCTTTCCTGACTTATTCGATTGACTCATTTCTGTAATCAAGTACTCATAATAATCACTATCAAAATATTTCAATCCAATTGGATAATTGTATGTTTTTTGATAGAAAAGATTCATGTTCACCCATAATGGTAGGAATATCAGTCGTTTTCTTAATTTCCCATCATTTTCAACTACTTCATCTTGAAACTTCTTATATTGTACCATAACATAAAACATCATGGTCAATGAGCTTGATGCTGCCATCAAGATAATAATTGTACGTATTGGAAGTCTGTTAGAATTTCTTATTGGGATAGTTTGAAAGTTGCTTGACCTATTGGAATTCAGAAGAGCTGATTTTATCACTTGATTGATTTTCTGTTGTCGATCATCATAGTAATTCCTAATTGGAATAATCTTTTTGGGACGGAATAATCCTCGATATGCTATCCTGGTTAGATTTCTTGTTAACATTTTGGTGAATATACGATAAAGCAAGTTGAAAAAAAACAAAAAATAAGAAGAGAGTTATTAGGGGGCGCGATTAAAGATAGTCATTGGTGTATTTATTTTTGATCGTTTGAGCGTGTGGAGTTGTTATTTCGCACCGATTTTTCTACTCTTTTGCTATGGGTGCAAGCACCAAATTGTATCAAACTATGATCATGTGTTTCTCTGGTTTATATTAAATAACTGTACTATACATTATTTAATCTTCCCAATCAGCCCAATCAATATTTTTGGACTCCCATTCTTCAATTTGTTTTAATAAATCTTGTTGTTCTTTTTCCTCTTGTTCTCGTCGTTTAGCCTCTTGTTCTGGCGTAAGTTTCTCCTCAAGTTGTTCTTTATGATTGATTTTATTGTTATTATTATTGTCTGGGCAATGTTGAAGTTTACTGTTATTGTTTCTATTTTTATGATTGTCTCTAGTGTTATGTCTATTATCATCTCTATGTGAATGATATCTGTCCCTTATGGTATTTGAATTATGTCCATGAGTATGATGATTATCTCTATCATGTCGTCTTGATTCGGTAAGTCTTGGTTCGGTACGTCTTGAACCTGAGTCTTTACCTCCAAGATTCAACATATCTAGTCTCTTAGCTAATGGATTCGAATAATCTATCTCACCAGATGTGGATGTGGATGTGGATGACGATGATGATGATGATGGTGGTGTAGGATATGTTGATCTCTGGGATCTCCTTGGTGATCGTTGTTCTCTTGGTCCCTTAGGTATATTCCTTGCTACAAGTTTTGCACCAACTATCTCTTTATTGTTCTTCTTCTCATCTATTTCATGTTCCTTTTCTTCAACGTTGGCCCATTTACTAACCAATGGTTCGGATGCTTTACTTGTTATTGGTTTATTCCATTTACTATCTTCAAGACTATTGGATTTATGATCATGACTTTTAGAATCTTGTTTGATTGCTTGTTGAACCAATGAATCATCAGTAGCCCATTTAGATACTAATCCTGACATTGATCTATGTATATCTTGTAGTCGTTATAGTTGCAGTTTGTTTATTTAAATGAATAAGTTGGCTTGTTGTGGTTTCTCTCATCATCTTCAAGATTAATTTTTTTTTTCTTTCTTCTTTCTATGCAGAGAAAATGAAGAAAAGAATTTTTTTTCTTGAATCTTGATTAAAAACTTGCGAGTTCTTTTACAGAGTTGCAAAAAAGAATAAAACCTTAGATTCGGAACCAATGATTCTATGAGAGACCAAATTGCAACAATATGCAACAACAAAGAGTTATTCAAAGATAAACAGTGTACATAAACTATTTTCAAGAAAGTTTCGATTGCCCCAGCATGAATTGTAAGGTAGGTTATATGAATTCGTCTGTGAAGAAAAAAAATTGCGCTTTCACCTGAATTGTATATCAAAAGAGAAATGTCAAGACAACGGAATTAGAACTCCTCTACGGAATTATAACTCTTAAAATGACAAACTTTATTCAAATAATTCATTATACTCTAGAAAATAAAACCCCATTATGAGTTTTATACTATTTGGAACAGTTATTATTACAACGCATTTCTGAGTTTCCTAAATTGTCACCAAATATTTTACTCCTATTCATTGTAAAATTAACCTGAAATTGCCAACGGATAATCATCATCTACTAATTTAATATCCGATGCCTTACAAGGCTCAGCGTTTAGGCTCTCAATGAATAGGGTGTACAAAAGGTAACAACACAGAGAAAAAAAAATTGGACGAACTTTGCACCGTGGGTATTGAATTCGCAATATCTACTACTGTAGCACAAGAAACTATTAATAAATTCTCTATCTAGTTGAAACCAAACATGTTTTATTGAACACTACTTGAAGTATTGCATTTGGTAGTGTAATAAAAGCTTTATCATGTACGTATACATTTCAGCATGAGTCAAATAGGGGTTATAGTAGAAACAAAAAATAAAAACAACTTCTTTTTACAACAAGACCAACAACAAAATGTTTGAACGCAATTTGATCACTCCCAGATAAAGTATTTCGCAAATGCGCCTTTTGTTTTGATTCTTATCATCCATCATCATCCAAGAAAAAATAAATTTTTTTAGACAAACCATCGTAATGTTTTACATTTTTCGAGTTTATTATTTTGGTAACGTTGTAATCATGATTATAATTTAACATCATTACATACCTTAACAAATCCTCTATCAAACGAGATCCATCATATAATGGAGGTTTCAACTATTTTGTTGATATTTCTTCAAAAAATTACCTTGGGGTTTCACCCATCGTGTCCGCGGCTCCGGTGGGGATTTTGGCCCTAATGCACTACCAAATGAAACAACACTAGCGGAATCATATCTTTGCAGTTTTGTACTCCTATTGTTATCAATTCATCTTCAGGATCTTTTTTGTTTTTTTTTTTTTTAGTTTCCGTCCTCCACATATAAATACACCATTTCCAGCCTCTGTCAAAGGTGGGATTGATAAACATAATTAACCATTCTACTTAACATTCATTTAAATATTGAAGATCTGATTATGTTATTGTGTCAAACTTCTCCTATTACAAGTACTTCCAATTCAATCCTTGAACAAGAAGCTATTGTTCCTACCCCAAGTACTGCTAGTTCATTAGGTTCTAGTAAAAAAGCCAGATCCAATAGTTTTGAAACCATTGCATCGAATCCAAAACGTACCCGAAATTCAATCCTTGAAGAAGCTGCTAAAAATAGTACTATAAATACTTTTACTCCTCCTTCTAGATCATCATTTTCAATTCCTAATCAATTAGATATCTCAATTGAAAGGGCAACTTTGAAAGATTATCGTAGAGTTGCCAAAACTTTATTACTTGCATTTGAAGATGATCCATTTACAAATTTCATTCTTAATACCACTAAATATAATAAATCAACTACTTCTGAAGCTACTTATAAAAAGAAGAAATTAGATTTAATGTTGTCATATTTTGAATATTCTGCTTATGATTGTTTATCTTCAGATGGTACTGTTTTTATCATCAAAGATAATAGTTTTGAACAATCTTTGAATGATTTTGATATTAAAAGTACCGATAAGTTTCCATTTTTGGGTGTTGCATTATGGAATCAAATATATGGTCAAAAAGTTAGTGATTCAAGTTCAGGTTCTGATTCTGATTATGATGATGAAGATTATTTTGCTTCTGAATCATCAATTTTTAGTAAATCTTTACTTAAATTCAATTTAAAAGCAGTTAAAGGTCGTTGTCGTTTTAAAGTCTTTAAAGATAAATTACCTTATTTAGTTAAAGTTAGAAATGAAGTACTTATTAGTCAAGTATTATGTCGTGAAGATGATGATCATCATTTTCCATGTGATTTAGATATTTGGTATCTTGGTGATATTGCAACTTTACCATCAATGAGAGGTAAAGGATTAGGTAAAATTTTGATGAATTATGCTAGAGATCAATTTTTTTTGGAAAATAAAAAATCTTATATGTATTTGGAAAGTTCCAATCCTATGAATAGGCAATTTTATTTAAAAATGGGTTATACTTTAATGAAAAGTTACTCAATTAGAGATAATAAGTATGTTGATCTGGAAAAAGTGTTGCGACTAGATCCTAAAAATAAAGCTGTAAATATGGATGCTATGTTATATCATCCTTAATTGAATTAAAGTAACCAGATTGTACCGTTAGAAACTTTAAGTTTTAAATTATTGTTTTCTTTGATTTGTTTTGTTTTGTTTTGTTTTATTTTATTAGCATACAGGTTAGTTTATAATCTACCTGTTCCCCTTTTTTTTACATATATATATAAATATACTGAAATACTTTCTATCAATTAGAGAATAAAATATGATTATTGTTCCTTTGTAATTTGTAGTACATATTGATTCTGTAGTACATATATAATAATTATATGACTACAGTTCCTACATATTTAGCACCTATCACCATTAATATAATTACTTTTCAGTAATCCTGGCCAAAAAACTTGTTTCTGTTACATCATTTAATGTTATCGTAAGAATCTGTTGAAATAACACACAAATAATGTTCCGTGCGTGTGTTTATCAAAATGTGTGGAAACCACCAAAGAATGAAGAAAATAGGCACAACACATGAAATAACGATAACATGTACGGTCTTGAGAATCAATGAATTGAATGGAAAAACAAATTAGTTGTTAAAGCAGAATAGTAAGAGTCTGTAAGAATATCCAAAGAAAAGACACCGATTTAAAAATTACCGAAATAATGGATACGGGTTAGGCATTAACAACTTTGGATAATATTCCTAAAAAAATTTAACTCAAGAGATAGCTGGGCAAACATGGGGGTATAAAACAAATCAAAATATCATCCAAAACTGAGCCAAATAATCGGCATACCACCCGACAAATAAAGAATAGGAATAATTAGAATTATAATTAAATCTATTCAAAAGTTATATATTCCCCTGTATTTTACGACTCTTAATATGAATGAACAAAAATTTTAAACTATTGATAAGATTAAATAGAATCTCTAGAAACTTTTAAATTATTGGTTTAAGAAAACACATCATATTCAGAAATGTATGTATCAGTCTTAATCCCAATTTTTTTTTTTTTTTTTACAATTCTTCAAGGGTTGATGAATCCAATCTAGTATGTGTATTTTTTTTTTTCAATTATTTAATCTATAATGGTCTTAAAGAACTATGTGAATACAGTGAAAGAAAATTTTTGATATTATGAGTTAATTTATGACTTGTTTTATCAGCATCATTTTGAACATTTCCAGATTTGAAATGAAGATTATTGTTATTTTTAAAATGGTTATGATTTGTAACAGCAACAGTAGTAGTAGCAGCAGTAGTAGTAGTAGCAGCAGTTGAAGAACTCATTAGATTATTTTAATTTGATTGTATTGGTATGAATAGATAAAAAAAAACTTTATAAGCGTTTAATTAATTAACTTAATTATATACATATAATCTGTTTAATTCTAATAGTGATTAGTTCTCTATTTATATTATATTCGAGATGATAATAATGATTATATTTGATTAATATCCGAATGGAAATACTCACAAAAAAAAAGGATAATTCCGATATAATGGGACATCAGGATGTACAATTTCCGGGAAAATAAGTCATCATTAACATTCTGTCAAGAAACCCTGCAAGTGTACTTGTTTATGATATTAAGTTGTTTTGCTGTGTATAATTATTTTAAAATTGAGAAACTAGCAACCATTAGTATTATTTTGGTGATTTCCGGTAGTTCATTATGATATCTGGTAGTGACATCATTATTATCGGAGAACCCTGCCCTCCCCCGTCCCCACTAATTAGTATAGTATGTGGAAAATTAAGACATGTTTTCCATTCAAATTTTATGAATTGAAATTGTTCGTTGCGTAATATTCTAAATGTGCTCTACAATCAGCAATATTTTATAATAATGCCCATCTACCATATTGTATTCTTAATATAAAAAATATAAAAAAAATAAAGTTATCATAAAGATGACAAAGTTTGGATTTATATTATTTTCTTTCAAGTCCACAGTCATATCAATACCATTAATATTATCAACTTGTTCTTCTTCAACATCATTAACTTGTTCTTCTTCAACATTATTAACTTGTTCTTCCTCGACATCAGTAGTATCTATTTCTTCCTCGTTTTCATATTCTTTATCCATTTTTGGTAACACTTCGCTTCTCGTAAATATAAATCTATTATTTTTAATGTTACTTTCTAATTGTTCCACAATTGGTGTTGTTTCCGTTGACCAATTCAAATTTGAATTTAAATTTAAATTTTCTTCATTGGCCATAAGTTTCAATTCTTGTAATACCAATTCATCATCATCAAAATTTGTTAAAAATGAAAAGACCTGCTTATCATCATTTTTTAATTCCATAGTTATATTAGAATGAAATTTTTTTCTATAATTAACCAAATAAGTATTAAAATTTAGTACTTCATCACGAATATTTGAAATTCGATCATAAATATTTTCATTACTTTTATTTAAATTTTTCAATTCTTCCATATCTAAACTATTTTTCCGTTTAATTTCTTCCAAATCAATTTCTAATAAATTATATTGTTTATTTAATTTGGTATGTAAAATTTCCAATTCCATTAATGCTGATTTTATATTTGGTTTCACCCAATTAATTATTTTATTTCGTTGTTGTTGTTGTTGTTGTTGTTGATTATAATCTTCTATATCTTCTCGTAGTGGAGAATTTTGATTCATTTCCATTAAAGTGGCAGTTTCATCATAATCATAATCATAATCATATTCATAATCATTTTCTTCTGATATAATCTCATCATTTGTAGAAATATTCATAATTTCATAATCATTTAAAAATGATGAATCTTGATTAATTCTTGTGATTTTATCTTTAGTATTTAAAATCTTCATATCTTTTAAACTTGAACATAAAATATTAAATGCATGTTGTTTATCAACTCTTTTTAAAAATTCACTTTGTTCAACAATTCTAGATTTAATTAAAAAATCATTTGATAAAAAACATGAATCAATACATGTTGAATTCATCAATTCAATCTCAATATATTTTAATAATCGAAATAAATCATGTATAGGTATTGTATCTTCATTGGTAATTAATGACCATATATGATCAAATATTGAAACTTTTGATTGTGATGGTAATGATAATTGTCGTGGTTGTGATTGTGGTTGTGATTCTGGAGTTGAAGTAGTTATGTAAAAATCATCTAAATTATATGATAATCTGTTGGGTGTTTTTGGAATATTTGATATACTTGGGATCTGACTCTTTCGAGGTGTAACTGGATGTGAACAACCAATATTCATGTATTTGAATAATATTAAATATTAAATAATAGATATATTGTAAATCAATCTAATTGAAGATCTTATAATAAAACAAAACAGAACAAAAAAAAAAAAAAAAAAGAAAAAGTGTCAAATTAAAATTATTTTTGTTGGGATGTTATAATATCGATTTCTTATACTTTACTAAAAAAAAAAAAAAAAAAAAGCAAATGTAACAAATTGAGGAGTTTAAAAAAAGGGGAATGACTTTAAGTGTATGTTGTTTTCTTTTATGAAAAATATAACTTGAATTACAAATACTTATACTGTATACGATATATAGATGTATATGTATAAGTATATGTATATGTGTAATTTCTCCTCTGTTTAATTTATTTGAAGTATAAAAATTGATTTACATATTAAAAAAAAGAATACACTGTAAATTTTTTTTTAACAAAAAATGAAAGATCAATACAAAATGTGTAAAGTGTATAAATCTAACTGCGGCTTTTTGATTCTCTTGCTTTCTCTCTTTATTTATTTTGTTATTGTTTTGACCTTTTTTGCACGACTTGAAATTTCTTAATTTGGGATAATACTGTACAACTGAATTCTAGATCCAGTTGGTATACACATGTATACTGTATAAATGATAGACGATGGTAAAGAGTAACTTGGTATGTTTTACTAGAAATACAATTTCAAGAATACTGTAAAGCAAGCCATTGAATAATAATAATAAAGAAAAAGAAAAAGAGCATTATTCAAATCAATATAAGAGAAATATATGATCAGTAAAAAAGTAGATCTAACCAGGTAACCCAATTAGTTTTATTTTTTCCAGTATCAATAATTAAACTCTTAATATTCCTATTATAACAGATTCAATTAAATAATCTCTCCTTATATTTATACATTCTTCTTTTAATTTTTTTTCCTGTTTTAAATATATATCATTTCTATAATTAATTCTTTTGTTTCTTATTTTTCTTATCCAGACTATTTTCTTCTTCATTATCATCATCTTGATCATCATTATTATTACTATATCCATCAATAAATTTCAATACTTCATCACGTAATTTTAAATTATCAACAATAATAACAACCAAACCATCACTTCCAACTTCATATTTAATATGAGATTCATTAGGCATAGCTATATTTAAATCAAATTTATCAAAAAAAAAATCCATTTGTTTAAAACTTGTTATTGAATCAATTAATCTTTCTTCCATTTCATTTAATTCTTTATCTTTTGGATCTGGATGATCTATTACAAGAATTATTCTTAATGGATTATCTAAATCTAAATCTAAATCTAAATCTTCTTGTTCATGATTTAGTATTGGATTATTATTATTTGTTTCTATATCTGACATGATTAATGATATTTCTTAATGTTTTGTTGAAAAAAATGTATGAATGTTTGATGATTGATATTAATGGTTTTACTAATGTCAAGATAATTTTTTTTTTTTTTTTTATTTTGCTTTTTCTCATCGTGGAATTTTTTTTTTTTTTTCCTTCTCTTTCCCTTTACAGTAGTCCCTTTGATGGAATAGTAATCTGTCACATATACACACACACACACACACACTTCTTGAATCATTATAGATGTAAAATTTGCAACTTTAATTAACAAAAATTATTGCAAATAAAAAGTATTATAAAAGAATTTTTATATATATTTATTTTTGGATAAGTTTCTTCATTAGAAGTAGAAACCACATCATAAATAGTCTATAGAAGAATAAGAATACATATACATAAAAAAACAAAAAAATATCTGAATTTTTATTATATATATATATATATGGGTGAAAATAAAACACATCGATCGTCACTTACAAAGAATAACATACAACAAGGGATTCCCACCTTGAATTATATATTACTCTTGTTTTTTTGGAAGGGCCATTATCAAGTTGTAACAAAGTATTCAAACAAAAAAAAAAAAAAAAATAATGAGTAATTTTCTTTTATTATTATTTATTATTACAACTTATTGGCTAGTTAAGCTTCCCATTGTTTAAATTGGTTAATCAAACCATTAGTAGAAGCATCATGAGTAGCAACTGGAGTTTTATCATTCAATTCATTACCAATGACTTTAGCCAAAACTTTACCCAATTCAACACCCCATTGATCAAAAGAGTTAATGTTCCAAATAGCACCTTCAGTAAAAGTAACATGTTCATAATAAGCAATTAAAGAACCTAAAGCAGCTGGAGTAATTTTTTGAGCTAAAATAGAAGTGGTTGGTCTATTACCAGAAAATTCTTTATGTGGAATTAAACCACCAGTAGCACCTTCAGCTTTAACTTTAGCTTCATCTTTACCAACCATTAAAGCTTCAGATTGAGCAAAGAAATTAGAAGCCAACATTTTTTGATGTAAATTGTTTTCAATTGGATTATGAGATTGAGCAGCCAAAATAAAATCAGATGGAATTAATTTAGTACCTTGATGAACCAATTGGAAAAAAGAATGTTGAGCATTAGTAGCTGGTTCACCAAACAAGATAGTACCGGTTTGATAATTTGTGAAAACATTAGCTCTAGTAACTGATTTACCATTAGATTCCATAGATAATTGTTGTAAATAAGCTGGGAATCTATGTAAATATTGATCAAATGGAACAACCAAATGAGTTTGAGCACCAAAGAAATTATTATACCAAACAGATAATAAACCACCAATAACTGGGATATTTTTTTCTAATGGAGCAGTTAAAAAATGTTGATCCATTGCTTCAGCACCTTTCAAAAAATTATTGAAATTTTCAAAACCAATATAAATGGCAACTGATAAACCAATAGCTGACCAAACAGAATAACGACCACCAACCCAACTTTCAAAACCAAACATATTTTTAACATCAATACCAAATTTAGCAACTTCTTTTTCATTAGTTGATAAAGCAGCAAAATGTTTAGCAATATGTTTTGGATCTTTAGCAGTAGCCAAGAACCAGTTCTTAGCAGAAGTAGCATTAGTGATAGTTTCAGCAGTAGTAAAAGTTTTAGAAGCAATTAAAAATAAAGTAGTTTCTGGGTTCAAATTTTTCAAAGTTTCAGCAGTATGAGTACCATCAATATTTGAAACAAAATGAACATTTAAACCTGGTTTACTATAAGCTTTCAAGGCTTCAGTAACCATAACTGGACCCAAATCAGAACCACCAATACCAACATTAACAACATCAGTAATAGCTTTACCAGTATAACCAGTCCAAGAACCATCTCTAACAGAATCAGAAAATTCCTTCATGTGTTGTAAAACATCATCAACTTCTTTAGCAGTATCTTTACCATCAACTGGCATTTTTCTTAAAGCACGGTTTCTTAAAGCAACATGATAAACGGCTCTATCTTCAGTAGTATTGATATGATCACCAGCAAACATATCATCTCTTAATTTTTCAACATTAGCTTCTTTAGCTAAAGTAATCAATTGATCCAAAATTTCTTTATTAATTAAATTTTTGGAAAAATCAAATAAAATTTTAGAATCATCATAATTATTATAGATCCAAGAGAATTCTTCAAATCTATTTTTATCATTAGCAAAAGCATCTCTAACACTGAATTTTTCACCAACAGTTTTGTAAGTTTCTTCCAATTTTTTCCATTCAGGTAATTCTGAAGCTAATTTAAATGTAGACATTTTTAATGATATTTGTTTGTTTATATATGAAATTGAATATAGATAATAAATCAATTGAGTTGATATTATTAAAATCTAACGGTTGATATATTAAACTAAGAATAAAAGAATTAAATTAAAAAAAAAAAAAAATTTTTTTTTGGGAAATCAGAAGGGGAGTGGTGTGGTATAAATGTAAATATATTAAGGGGAGTAAGGAAGTTGAAATTGAATTTACAGAGAGACAAAAATAAAAAAAAGTGTAGTGGTTTGTGTACTTTAATAAAAATTTCATCAACTAAAGGATAAAAAAAAATTTATAAGATAAATAGCAAAATGAAAAAAATCAAAGGATCAGTCGGTATCGGAAATTAACAATTGCTACTTACAATCCACCTACTACCTTCTACCTTCCTTCACTTCCCCCCGGAATTAATAAGGTATCAATGTTTAAATTTCTTTAAGTAGAGTTTTTCTATTCTTTGTAAAATATTATTAATAATTAACATTGACTAAATAATTATTAATTTTTTTATTAAAGTTTTCCTTTTTTTCTCTGATTTGGCAATTCCGGAAATTAACTACACAATATCCTGCACAATGCTTGGTCGGATTGACGTCGACCATTTTTTTGATTTTTTGATTTTTTGTTGATCAGAACTGCCCCCACGATAACATCCGGTTGGAATTGAACTTGTGTGTGTGTATTTAACATACAACGACACAACCAATTGCCCTTTAATGAATGAATGAAAAATTGAATAATACAGAAAATAGAGTTTTTTTTTTTTTGTAATTATAAAGAATTATTTCTATACATATACTGTAAATGTATTTGCATTTAAGATGAACTTTGCCACGTGAAAGTAAATGACATCAGAAGACGACACAACTTTAATGATAATTTTTTCTTCTTCTTCTTCTTCTTCTTCTTCTTCACTGAATAAAAATTCAATTATTTTTTTTTTCTTTGTCCTCGCCTCGCCTCGTAGCATCAGTTGATTTTTAATTTCTGGGAGAAGAAAAAAATCTAATCGTAAAAAAACATAAAATGTCACATTATTAGAATATACAATCTAAGTACTAAGAGATGAAAACCTATACAGTTTAGCCGGAAATACAACAGTTAAATTGTATTCCTTTAAATATAGACACATTGAAATAACTAATTTAATTCAATTTTGTAATTGTATAAAATTAGGAGTTACAAGTATTTAACTCCATTAGATAACACAAATTTGGATATAACAAAAAATTCATAGACCATCCGGGGGTTTGGCAATACAAAAATCTGTAAAAGGTTTATATATTTGTGGAGTTCTTGCAATGTAAATTCTCTAAATGATGAATTACTAGTTATTATTATACAAGACTCAATATGTCATTTTTTATTTTTTTTTGGGGGGGAGGAAGAGGTCAAAACTGTGAAAAAAAAATTGTCAATGATTACTCCATTTTTTTTTTTTGTTAATGTTGTTTAATCATTATATATAACGTAGTCAATAGGTGAATAAACCCTTTCTGAGAAGTTCAAAAACTATCAAGAATTATATACATAATAACAATACTTCTGATTTTAAAATCAATTTATCTCGGAATCAAAATTGGGGGAGAATGGGGACATAGTATTCATTTTTTTTTCTTTTTTTTGCAACTTCACAAAATCAAATACAAAAGAACCTCGGAAAAATTTGACCGTTTTTATGATGCATAGAAAAAAAGAAAAAAAATTGATCCTTAAGATAATGACAGAAATCTAAACAAACCACAACCACAACCAGAACTATTATTCATGTTACACTTAACATCAATATCAGGAGAGGTATCTAAATGGGCTACCGATGATTTATTGGTTCAAGAAGCAATCAAACAAGATTCTAAAAGTCATGATCATAAATCCAATAGTCTTGAAGATAGTAAATGGAATAAACCAATAACAAGTAAAGCATCCGAACCATTGGTTAGTAAATGGGCTAATGTTGAAGAAAAGGAACATGAAATAGATGAGAAGAAGAACAATAAAGAGATAGTTGGTGCAAAACATGTAGCAAAGAATGTACCTAAGGGACCAAGAGAACAACGATCACCAAGGAGATCCCAGAGATCAACATATCCTACACCACCATCATCATCATCATCGTCATCCACATCCACATCCACATCTGGTGAGATAGATCATTCGAATCCATTAGCTAAGAGACTAGATATGTTGAATCTTGGAGGTAAAGACTCAGGTTCAAGACGTACCGAACCAAGACATACCGAATCAAGACGACATGATAGAGATAATCATCATACTCATGGACATAATTCAAATACCATAAGGGACAGATATCATTCACATAGAGATGATAATAGACATAACACTAGAGACAATCATAAAAATAGAAACAATAACAGTAAACTTCAACATCGCCCAGACAATAATAATAACAATAAAAACAATCATAAAGAACAACTTGAAGAGAAACTTACGCCAGAACAAGAGGCTAAACGACGAGAACAAGAGGAAAAAGAACAACAAGATTTATTAAAACAAATTGAAGAATGGGAGTCCAAAAATATTATTCGGGAAGTTTAGACATGTAAGTATATTTATATTTGTGTATTATATGTCTATAATTTTTTTTTTTTGTTTCAAATTTTGCAACAATTCTTTATGAAATATGTTATTTCATAATATTTAAGTGAATTTTTAACACGCTTTACTGTTGGTAATTAATTTAATCTAATTCAATAAATATAATTTACTAGTTTTTGTTGGTATAATACTATTTATAGTATAAAATATTCTACAGAACTATATAGTATAATTAAGGTTCTTAAATAAGGAGAACATAAATCTTAATAGCACAATTAATCTCCACATTGAAAAACAAAAAGAAATGAAAAATCTCTACAATATCTCCCCAAATTGTAGGTACCTACACTACCATCAATACAACCAAACTATACATAAATGTACAAAGTACAAAATACTGTTACACATGGGTAATAATTTTTTTTTTTTTTTTTTTTTTGATAATCTTTTATTTATGGATGTTTAATGAATAACTCTATAATCATTATATATATTAATGATAAATATATACTTCTTGATTTATTTTATTTTTAGATATATAGTAAGACTTAAGTTGACATTACTACCTTAATTCTGCCGTGTGGATGTATATATTTTTAAATCCAAAGGAGTGTAGACTTAAAAAAGAATAAATGAAAAATTTTTTCCCTTTTTTCCCTTTTGTTCTTTTTTTGCAATCTTTATAAAAAAATAGTTTGACAGGGCTTGAATTAAAGGAGAGATGTAGTGTAAGATTGTGATGGGGGAAAGGGGGCTAGGGGGGCTAGGTAAGTAGGTGAGTACAGTAGATAAGTTATTTTTAGAAATTAATTAATGAGAGTTACAATACGATGTGTGTAATAAGGGTATAATAATTGGGTTTATTCTTAGATACATGTAAACTTATCCGTATATATGTTAATAAAATAAAACTATAAAACGCCTTGGGGGTAATTGATTACAGTATATGGGGAAAATTTACATATACATGTATGAATGAACAAAATAGATTGATTTTGTGCGAGAAATCAAAAAAGAATTGGTTAATGATGATTGCGGTATAATAATAATAAAAAAATTTATGATACTTATACGAAAGGGTGAGGGATTAAATGGTTAATTATAGAGAGAGGGATATAATTTAGATATAATTGGTTTGAGATTAAAATTTTGATGCTTGAAGTAAGAATGGAAAGAATGAAAATTGAGGTCACGGTTAAATGATTCATAAATATTTCGGCCCGTCTATCAAAAAAAAAAAAAAAAAAGAATTCTAAATACGTCGTGCGCCGCGCGGAAATAAAAGTAAAACAAAGCAAAATTGAAGGGAAGAAGGGAGGGGAGCGGGGCGGGGCGAGTAAGAGCGAGCGAGAGCGAGAGAGAACGAAAGAAACATAAATAGATAACTAACATTTACACTTACACGTATTACAAAAATTGAATTTTAAAAAAGGAGATACAGAAGAAGAACAACTAAAATTATGAATTGTAGTGAAAATTTAAAACTAAAAACTAAAAAAAAAAATTTCAATCCCGCCTTAATAAATTAACAAAATACAAATACATATATAAAAACGTGAATTGTGAAAGAGAACATCAGTAACAACAACTTTTTCCAATTAATCAAATCAAAACCAAAACCAACAAAAACAAAAAAAGAAAGTAAAAATTTTACAACAAGAAAAAAAAATATCAACAACAATTTTTTTTTTACTTTACAAAATACAATTAACTCAAAAAGAAGAACAAGAACAAGAAGAACAAGAAGAAGAAAAAGCAAAGGAAAAAAAAAAAATCTTTACACATCTTTTTGCTATATATCCTTTTTTTCCTTTCTTTATATTAATATTAATATTCTTATACATTTATATATATATATATCTTTTTATATCCAATTATTCATAATCTTATAATCATTATTATCATCAGTTAATTAATTATAATGGGTTCTCAAAGTTCAAAATCTTCAAAATCTTCAAGTTCATCATTACCCCAAATTCAACGTTCTGATACCACAGCTTCCACAAGTTCAGTTAAATCTTCACGATCAATATTATCATCAAGGCTGGCCAAATCATCCCTGAAGAATAATAATAACACTAATAATAACACTAATAATAATACCAATAGTAATGACAATAATAATGATATCAATTATAATAATAAAAGACCTTCATTTTCAAGAAATGGTACATCTGATAGTCTTTCAGTACCAAATAATTCTATTCAACATGATATAAATGGTAATAATAATAATAATGGAAATGGAAATGGTAATAGTTTTCCTAGTTCTCCAATATCTAATTCATTCAATGGAACTCATTCTATTTCTCGTACATCAACCAATCATTCCATGACTCATTCAATTATGTCAACAACTTCACAAACTTCAATTCTAAATAGATCATCATCATTTTCACAACAACAAGAAGATCAACAAGGACAAGGACAAGGGCAGGGACAAAAACAAAAACAAGGACAAGGACAAGAAAATCAATTTGAAGAAAAACCAAATAATTTAGAAAAATATTCAACTTCAACATCATCAATAACAAATAGTTCAAAAATTGATATATGGATAGATAAATTAATTAATGCAGCTTATGTTAAACGAACTAAAAATGTATGTTTAAAAAATTCTGAAATTGAAATTATTTGTTCATCAGTAAGAGAAATTTTTTTAAGTCAACCTTCATTATTAGAATTATCTCCACCTGTTAAAGTAGTTGGTGATGTTCATGGTCAATATTTAGATTTAATTCGTATTTTTTCAAAATGTGGATTTCCACCAAAGACAAATTATTTATTTTTAGGTGATTATGTTGATAGAGGTAAACAATCTTTAGAAACAATATTATTATTATTATGTTATAAAATTAAATATCCTGAAAATTTTTTTTTATTAAGAGGTAATCATGAATGTGCAAATGTTACAAGAGTTTATGGATTTTATGATGAATGTAAAAGAAGATGTAATATTAAAACTTGGAAATTATTTATTGATACTTTTAATACTTTACCAATTGCTGCAATTGTTGCTGGGAAAATTTTTTGTGTTCATGGTGGTTTATCTCCAGTATTAAATTCAATGGATGAAATTAGAAATATTGCAAGACCAACTGATGTACCAGATTTTGGTTTATTAAATGATTTATTATGGTCTGATCCGGCAGATACAATAAATGAATGGGAAGATAATGAAAGAGGTGTATCATATGTTTTTTCAAAAGTTGCAATAAATAAATTTTTAAGTAAATTTAATTTTGATTTAGTATGTCGAGCTCATATGGTTGTTGAAGATGGTTATGAATTTTTTAATGATAGAACTTTAGTTACAGTTTTTTCTGCTCCAAATTATTGTGGAGAATTTGATAATTGGGGTGCTGTAATGGGAGTACTGGAGGATTTATTATGTTCATTTGAATTATTAGATCC
Organism: Candida sanyaensis; assembly: GCA_911254575.1. Lineage (NCBI taxonomy): Eukaryota > Fungi > Ascomycota > Pichiomycetes > Serinales > Debaryomycetaceae > Candida > Candida sanyaensis. The sequence continues at coordinate 25,936 of CAJVQF010000077.1, read as the reverse complement.
TTTAGATAGTGTTGCTTTAAAACAAGTTATGAAAAAACAAAAACAAGAAAGAAAACTTCAAAAATCTATTGAATCATGAAATTAATCTTAAAAAAAACTTTAAAGAGCCAGTAGATAAAGGGTTGAACTTCAAGAGCCAATAGATAAAAGGGATTTATTTTTCAATTTTTTTTTTTTTTTTTTTCATTCATTCACCAATTATTCACATGTAGTTATTTTATATACAAGTATATACAGAGTATATATATATATATATATCAATTATTCAGTTAAATTAATCACGTGAATGAATTTTCAAGATCACGTGTGGAAATAAAAAGAAAAAAAAAATCACAATATTTTCCTGTTGTACAACCAAAAAAAAAAAAAAAAAAAAAGATCAATATCAATATCAATATCAAGAATCAGTAAATCAAAATCAATATCAAGAATTAATAAATCATATAATGCCAGATCCAACATCATCATCATCATATCCATTAACTAATTATTATTTTTTATTAAAAACAGAAAATTTAAATCCATTAATTGATGCAATCAATCAAATAACTGATGAAATTACAAATAATCAAATTATAATTGATTCATTATCAACAACAATAATTAATGAAAATTCAAGAATTTTAAATAATGAAAAATTTAAAATAAATGATCCATTACATTATTTACTTGAACAAAAATATAATCTACTGAAACCAATACCAAAATCTAAACTAGAACTAGAACTGGAACTGATTGATGATGAAAATTTAAAAGAATATAAAGAAAATCTATTAAATGATATTAAACAATTAAAATTAATTCAATTACAAAAAAAAATTAAAAATAAAGAATTTTATAAAATTTTAAATCAATATAATGATGAAATTATTAATTTATTATTACCTGGATTAAGAAAATTAATTAATAATTTATTAATTAATCAAAATTTATTAATTAAATTATTATATGATAAAAAAAATCATATTGTATTAAATCAAATTTATAATGATTATTTAAAATATGTTGAATTTATTTGGAAAATATTTGATAATCTTAAAATATTATGTGAATCAATGAGTTAAGTATCATATATATATATATACTATTTGAAAATTGAAGGATGGAGTAAGTGTCGAAAATCTAATGTCATAAAAGAAGATATATACAAAGAATTCAAAGAAAATGTCGTTTTCATTACGCGTATGGTTCTTTGTTCTTTAATTTAATTCTGAACATTAATATACTGAGTTTGAATTAGGAGTAGTTATTCTTTTTTGTGGGAAATGACTGTATGTATATGAAAGTGTTTATAATAGTTTAGTTTTAAATATAACATGTACATTAACATGAACATGAACATGTACTATACATTACTGTATAAATTATAATACGACATTAATTTAGGCTACACTTTTTTAACACAAATTAATGATATGTAAATTTACATAATGAATCAAAATAGAAAAATTAAAAAAACTTAACATCAATTTAATTTAAAACTAAAGTATACTAAAAGACTAAGCCTTTAATTTTTGGTTATTTGCGTAATAGGGCAAAAAAATCATAAACTATTTTAATAGTAGAGCAAAAAAAGAAAAGGGGGGACCCCAAAATAGAATACACAAAAACAATGATTGATGATTAATGATTGATTGATGACAAATTATTCGGTTTTAATTACGTTAAGACCGACTAATTAAATTAAATTAAATTAAATTAAAATTTTTTTTTTTTCATTTGAACAAGAAAATATTTTTCAATTTAGATTAAGAAGATCTACTATACATTATACTAAATAACGGATTTCTACTCTTGAATTCCTTATTGTTTGTACCCTTTTTCTTTCCCTCCTTCCCTTGATAATAGTTTTTGTTTTGTTATACTTTGTATATTGTACATGTAAGTTACTCTTCTATACAATTTTACAATAAATACACACAGATTGTGTATAATATTCAAATTAATCAAATGCCAAGGGTTATAGTATATGTGTGTTATAATCCAAATCTACCTCATTGGTCATTACTTAAGATAGGATAATTTTACTGTAAAATGATAAATCTTGAATAACAACAAAAAAGAATTACTATTTTTTTTTTTTTCAATTTTGTCATAGAAATCACTTTGGTGAGGTTATATTATTATTATTATTATTATTATTATTCATTTGCATTCTTCTTAGACAGTGTCTCTCTAACACTACATGTTGGTTTCATAATTTTTCCAGGGTTCTTACATGTTAATACGTAAGGTTTCTGCACTTTTTTTTATTGTGTATGATACATGTTGTACTATAGAAGTTTACAAAATCATCAAAATGTTTACATTTTATTCATGCCGTTTTTAAATATATACACATACATGTATTTGAGTATATATCGTCTAAATAAGTAAACAAGTAAATAAATAAACCGGATTTATTGATTATTGATGGGATCATGTATATATATATATACATTGTTCAAGAAATTTTTATTGGTTGTAAATAACGATATTGGTAATATCATTTATGTAGAAAAAGTTTGCATATTTTGAAATTTTTTTTTTTTTTAGACTATATTATCATCATCATAATCATCGCATCGCATCGCATCGTGTCACATATTCACAAAAAAACCACATACTGTACACATAAATAGACAATTTCTAATTTAATTAAAAACATTAGCGGCTTTTAAAAAACACATTATATGTAGATTTTAATTCCTTTAATTATTTAAAGATCGGATGATTTAACTGTATTTAGTCCTATATACCAGCTGTTTACATTTTTTTTTTCTTTCTTTACTCTTCAAATATTTTATTTATAACTTTCATGGTGCTGTACATTTACTTGAAAATTGAACTAAGAATATATTATTAATACGTTAAACATAATTCCAAAGACGCGCGGATAATGCCGAATTAGCAAAATAAAATGGAGAAATGGAGAACCTGACGACATTTCTATTTGGGTATTTTTTTTTTTTTTTGTGAAATTAATACATTCATGTATGAATGTAAAGAGGATTTATACATATACTGTACATACACACACATTCACTGTATATATAACTAATCATCATTACATATAAGACACAATTAAAATTAAAATTTGAAATTCAAATGTGCCTTAAAAAAAAAAAAAAAAAACAGGAAATAATATTTTTTTTTTTTTGTTACATCCCTGTAACTATATACAGTACAGGAGATATTTTATCGTGTATTCACCAAATTATTTTTGGTACTGTACTCCTGCGTTAACCCAAATAAAATTATTGACCAAAAAAAAAAAAAAAAAAAGGGGAAAGGGGGAAAAGTATTATTATCATCATCATCATCATCATCATCATGTCGTCATCATTTCAACATCATCATCAAGTCGTCATAATTTCTAAATTATCATCAGTATGAATTTTTTTTTTTGATGAAAGAGGATATCATTAATTATATATATAGTTAATTTAATACGCGTAATTGAAAAAAAAAAAAAAAAAATCAAAGAGACTAATAATGGAACTTCCCTTTTTTCTTAAATGTAAAATTCACGATGAGATGTATATAAAAAAAATTTTATTTTATTCTTTGAATTTTCAAAAGGATATTCATTTAACAAAGAGAAAACCAAACAAGAAAAATGTAAATGATTTTATATAACTGTACATGTATAATTCTTCTTCTTCTTCTTCTTCTTCTTCTTATTCTTCTTATTCTTTTGTCCTCTTTCTTATTATATAGAGAATATGGACTTGTTTGGAAGGCAGAAGTGAAGAGAAGAGAAAAGGACTATTTTTTTTTTTTTTTTATTATTTTCTCAAAGAAGATCTTCATTATATCTGAACACTTTGTAATTTAAATTAATTTTGTGTATTTATGAATTATTACATTGGAGATCTTTTTTTTTTTTTTTTTTTTGCTATTAAAATTGAAAATTATACTATGAAACATTACATTTATACCGGTTCTCTTAATAAATCTGAGGATTGATATTACATATTATGTACTATGAACTATATTTATAAATTATAGAATACAAAAATTTCATATTTAATCCTATTCAAGAGATGAAATTATCAATTTTTACATCTTTTGTTGTTTGCTTTATGGAATTATGTGTGTACAGATATTCATCCACCAAAAATAGCAACTTCCATATATCTCCCATTAATTTTCTCTTTTTTTTTTTAAAAAAAAAAAATTGAATTAAATATTAATTAATAAATACACAGATACATAGACACATACACATGAACATAAACCTATATCATAAAAAAGATAATAGAGAAACGGAAATAATTCACACATTCAGTTAACTAATCCTTAAACGAATGGTATAAATATTTTTGTTTCTTGTTTATTTTATTCCTCTTTTATTGAAACTGCTTCATTTGGTGTTGGTGAAATTAAATTATTAATTGTAGGTTTTTTTGAAATATGTGATGACGATGATGATGTAGAGGAAGAAACAGTAATTGAAGGAAGTGCTTGATCTTTCTTTAATACAACAGTATGAGTATGTAATGTGTCATTTGAATGTTCTGATTTAATCGAAGGTGTAGATGTTCTCATACTTTCATCAATAATTTCTGTAGATGTAGAATAATTGTTACTATTGTTTGTATCACCATTATTTTCTAATTGTTCATCTTCTCGTTCTTCTTCTTCTTCCTTATCAATCATCATAGAATCATCATCATCACAATCTCCTTTATTCTCATCATCATTCAATACTCCCTTTAACCAATTACTCTTAACTTCCTTATTGGAATAAACCAGTATTGAATCACTCAATCCTGAACTTTGTCTTTCATGAAATGATTTATTATATCCTGTTGAATTACCACTGGAACCTCCACCCCAATTTGGGTGAGGTAGATTATTCACTGATGGTAAACTGTTTGTGGTATTATTGGTCCAATTTGATGAAGGACTAATAATGGAAAAATGTTGTGACATTGGTGATTTCATCGATACCGATGATGTAGTAATTGTAGATGACCTTGGATTACTACTACTACTTCCTCCTCCTCCTCCTCCTCCTCCAATACCAACACTAGTGTTGTTATTATTATTATTATTATTCAAACTATTATATCCGACACTTTTATTGCTTCCTTGATTAAATGATTGTTGAAATAATGGAGATATCGGACTAGCCAAATTAGGTGTCATTGAAGCAACAGAAGTAGCTGATTGAGGTGGTGGTGGATAAACAGCTTCAGATATAACTGATGATGTATTACCATTGGCAATTGATGGAGCATTCTTAATATTATCACCAGAATGATTAGAATGTTCTAATGATAATGGTTCTGGTCTTCTCTTGGGATTAAATGAATGATCTGGAATTTTTAATCCACTTTCATTGTCAATTTGATGTGGTAATGGTGGTAATGGTTTTGAAGGATGAGCAGAAATTTTTGGTGGAGGTGGTAATGAAGTCAAAGGATTATTATTATTACTATGTTGATGATGATTGTGATGATGTTGATGATGATGATGGTGATGTTGTAGATGTGCAGATGTAGGTGCAGATGCAGATGCAGAAGTTTGTCTATATTGATCAAAATAACTACTACTTGCATGTGCAAGTGGTTGAGAAATTGATGAACCACCAGGACCTGGTGGTGGAGGAGGTAGTTGTGATGCATGTGGAGTATATGGAGGTGCTTGGGGACCATGTACACCCACAGGTACGGGAACTTGAGATGAAATTGAACCTGGAGTTACTTGTTGTTGCGGACTATAAAATTGACCATTATTATTATTAGTATTATTATTATTATTATGAAATTGTGGAATTGGAGGATGAAAATTATATCCAAATTGTTGATTTCTTTGCATTTGTGCTTGATGTTGTACTTGTGCCTGAGCATGAGCTTTCAATTGTGCCTGTTGTTGTTGTTGCTTCTTTTCTTGTTGTTTCAATTTCTTTTTTGTTTTAGATCTTTCAATCAACAATTTACTATCAGCATTATCTTTAGTTAAATAAGTTTCATAAGCATGTACTGTTTGTTTATGTTGACGTAAATTATCCAATCGACTGAAATTCTTCGAACAATAAGGACAAGTAAATGGTCTTTCTCCAGTATGCTTTCTCTTATGTCGAGCCAAATGTTCACTTCTTGTAAATGACATATTACAACCAGGATATCCAGTACATTGAAATACTCTTCCTTTACTGGATCGTTTAGATTTGGGTTTTGTAATTGAATTGTGGGAATTAGATGAACCTACCGATTCTGCAGAAGAATTTGATGAAATAGTTGAATGTGTGGCATTAGTCATGGTCGGTGATAGAGCTGGTAATGAATTTATGGCTGTAGAAATGGCATTTAGTGGAGGTGGTGCACGTAGAGCAGGCAAAGGATAAAGTTGCTGTTGATTTGATGTAGTTGACGGTATGGATGAAGAACTAGGTATATGTTGTTCAGAACTTGTACTTGAAATATGGTTGCTATTACTACTATTATTGGCCGATATAGGAGGCAAATGAGGAGGAGGTATTGGTGGTAAAGGTGGTAAACCATTGGTATGGTTGCCATGATGAAGTAGTGGTTGGCCAGGTTGTGTATGAGATTGCTCTTTATATACTTGGGTATTACTTGACATGATTGAAGTATTATATAAATTATCGTTAGAAGATACTAAAACCTTCTTTAAGTACTCTATGTTTTTGAATAATGGAGAATTTCTTGAATTGTAATTTTTTTTTGTCGTGTTTCTTTCTTACTTACCTCTTAAAATTAAGTTCAATTATACAAAGGGAGGGGAGGGAAGTAAGGAGAGCCAGATTTAAATTCAACTCAATTCAAACTAAACCAAAACAAAATAAAAAAAAAAAAGTAAACCTATTTCTGTCTAATATCCTTGAATGAAAACACAAATGTTTTTTTTTTTTTCTTTTGAAAATGATAAAGGTATTGGTGAATTATCAATTAAAGATTTACAACCTTATTGTAATGAATATAATTTGACTGGACAGCTTTAAAAAGAATTTTGTTGTAAAGAAATAAACAACAACAAAAAAAAAAAAAAAAATAAAATAAAAATAAAAATTCCAATGCGAGGGGGACAGTTACCAAATACTAACAAACTAATTCTTGGGGGTATTTTTTTTTTTTTTTTCTCTCTCTTTCTTTAGTTTAAGCTTGTTGATTTTCTTTAGTTAAGTCGTGTAAAAACTCACAAAAAAAATTTAAAAAATCAAGACGAGGAGCAGTTGTTCTTCTTCTGACACAAAACACAATTTCTTTTTTTTTTTTCAATAAAATAAAAAATATATGTTCTCTTGTTTTTGTGAATGAGGTACAGAAAGGCACACAATGTAACACTGACGACACAACACGACACGACACGAAACAAATAAAAAAACAAAATTCTCACACTATTTGCGACACACACGTATATAATGTGATGATATTGTATAAATGGATGTTGTTGTTGTTGTTCTGGTTGATATGATGGTGATTGTTATAGATATCAGACCAATACTTTAATCTAGCGATTATTCTTCCTGGTTTAACTTTAATTTAAATTTAAATTTCCAAGTTTTTTGAAACTGCTTGGAAAACAAAAAAAAAAAAAAATAGCCTGAATTTTAAGGGGAATGTTATACTAAACGGAAAATGCAAAAAAAAAAAAAAAAGTAGATTATTTCTTCACAAATTAAAGTTGAAATTAAAGAACTAGTGGGTGAATCTCGACCAATTATTGGTAATGATCTGTAATGGGATGATATAGTTGTCAGTAATATTTATGGGGAAGAGCCTGTGTAAATACAAAGCGAGTGGGACAGGGCGGGGTTGATATAATTGACACTTCAATAAAGTAGGTATTGGGAGATTGTTACAAAAAAAAAATAAAATAAAATAAAAATGTAATCGAAACAAAATTTTTCCCCCGATGATATCCTTCACTTGACGAAATTAAGACGTGACGAGAAACTTGAAACGAGTTTGATTTCCAATGAAAGTTTGAAATTTGTATGTACGGTAAGGAACCACGAAAAAAAAAAGGGGGAGAAAAGTTGAGAAAACTTTAATGTGAATGAGGAGCAGAAGGAGGGAGAAAGGGGAAAAGGTATGGGGAAGATGTGAGTCAATGAAGTATGATTTCTTTCAACAAACTAGTTGATGATAATGTGATATATAATAAGTGAAATAGAGAACACAAATAAGTTAATCAGCTAAAATTAAATAAAAAAAGAGAGAGACAAATTAAAATACAAATTAAAAATCTTTTTTTTTTTTCTTTTCAAAAACAAAATATGAAACTTGGTGAAGTATTTATATGATCATCTAAACCAAACCAAATAAAAAAAATATATACGTAAAATAAAATGTCATATAAGAAATTTTAATTAGTAATAATGATAATCTGAATTAAGAAAAATAATTATCAATTATGAAATTAAAACAAGGAACAAGGAGAAGCAAAATTAAAAAAAAAAAAAAAAAAAAGAAAATTTTAGAATTTTTTAAATTTTTGAATTTTTCACTTTGCCATTTCAGGCATTCGGTATACAAGAAGCTTTTGTTACATAATTTTTGCGACTTTAAATTATACAACCTGAAAAAAAGAATGTACAGGATACAAATTAGATCATCACACCTAAAGTTATAGCACAATACTCCTTTTAAATATATAACTCAACATGCACAAAATTCATGTACAATTTACAACATACACAAATAAACCAAACCATATTAAAAACCAAATTATAAATTCATCTCGCTCATTCATCTTTTTTTTTTTTTTTTCTCCTGAAAAATGTCGTACCTCTTTAGATCACCTGAAGTGGTAGTAATTATCACATTATGCATAACGCATTAAAAAATATATATAGCCCTTTATGCATATATTAACAATTTTTTTATGACACGACATTGGAACAAAAAGCATTGTTTGAGATATTTCCATTATAACAATAGCACACCCAGAAGAACTCATCCTCTTCTAGAACTACTTTGTCTTTTTTTTTTTTGACATGGCCTGGAATAACCAACTGGTTCCAACTATTCAAAACCATACAGCAAAACATCATCAAATGTATATTTGGACAGAAGAGGCTTGTTGTGGATATATTATTATTATTATTAATAAAATTAAACGAGATATTTAAATTTTTTTTTCTAAAAATTTTTTTTTAGTATAATCTACAATTTCAGATCTTGTGTTTGATAATAGAATGTGTATCCTAGAACAAAAGGATTCATTCTTTTGATGATACATAAATATTACTATGAAACACTTAATTGAACTTACAAATAATCAATTGATTAACCTGATTCACATAGGAAAACACTCGTTTAGCATATGTCGTAGATCATTACACTTGGTACCTAAGTCTAAAAAAAAATTATTTTTTAAAAAAAAACTGGTTTTCAAAAGAAAGAAAAATTAGTTTAAAGCCAAAACTGGTTAAAATATGTCAAACTACTATATAAATTTATTATTCTGCACTTATCTGCTGGATAAGTTTGTTTGTGTATGAGTGTACAGTATATATGGATATGGATAAGGGATGAAGTAAATACCAGTAGATGCAACTTAAGGTACCATAATGGTTGTTAGTTGTTGCTTATTAGTACCTGTTATTTTTAAGTCTTTGTCATATACTATATAAATATTTTTATCATTATTTTCTGGCGCGTTTCGTTCCCCCTTTTTATTTTCTTTGAGTGGGATTTTTATTCTAATTTAAGGGGGACTGAAAGAACATAATCCTTCTTTGTTTTCACTGTACTTGATTACATAAAAAGAAGAAAATAATACCCTCATCCCCTTCTCCCCCTGATAATAAATTTTTTTTTTTTACACTACCATGTATTCGAGACTGTGTTGTATATACAGTACATAACCAGTACTAGTGTTTGAAGTATTTTTTTTTCTAAACACTATAGTTCAATTTAGTTATCATTGGATCCTGTTATCAGAAGGCTTGGTAATTAGTGTGAACTAATTCATTGTCGTGAAACCATGGAGGGACCCGAAAAATAAAAAAGTTTGACATTGCAACCTATACATTGTATATAGAATCCGCACTAACCATAATATCGTCATTCTCTGTATGTCTTAGTTTACTGCGATGGATAACGGTTCAAATTAAATATATATTACAAAAAGAAAAGCCTCATTAGGAAAGGAGGAAGGGAAGGGGAGGAGTAGTGAATAAAATATAATACGTAATGAGGTTTGCTGATAGTGAATTAAAAATAAATCAAGTCAATATCATTACAAGCCTTTCTTTTTTTTTAAAAAAAAAAAAATTCTTAATCAGATTCCACTTTATCCGTAACGATGATTAGTTTCATCATACAATTCTAATGGATTTCATCTGAGTTTTTTTTTATTATTATTATTTCAAATCGCTAGTAAACACCCCGTTTTGATGTTATTTTCTATTTCTGCTATCGGCTTGAGGCTTGCTTAAACAGTAATGATGCATGTAAATCCTTTAATAGTAATAAGTTTTAGATAGCTTATTTTTTTTTTTGAATAGAACAATTCCAGTTGTATACAATGTATTTGTCATCATTAGTTGTATCTTTACTTGCTTAAATTGTTTTACTGTTTAATTTATCTTATTTTTTTTTTTTTTTTGATTACTTTCTTTAGTTATCAAAAACCGCCTTGAAGTAGTGAATTTTTATTTATTTCTTTTTTTTTTTTTTTTTTGCAATTCTTGGTATTGTAAATAATGATACTTTAGTTTAAAAATTTCAGTTGTATGCAACATACATTGGTTCTGCTATTTTTTTTTAACGCCTTAGTGATGATATTACAATAGTTTATCATTGAATATCGATATTTATATACATACATTTACGATGATTCCATATATCCATGAAAAAAAAATGTCGTATTTTCTAAAAACAATCTTCCTAATTAATCATACTCCAATAAGCTTTTTTTCTACAAATGATTATATTTAAAGTGACTAATTATGAAATAGTAACAAAATAAAAAAAAAAAGGTCATTACAATTATAAATATCTTGCCTGATTGATTTGAAATACTTTACGTAAATGCTCATGTCCAATCTAAAATAAAATCTCATCTTCTCTTTCTTTCAAGGGAAAGGGGAAAAAATTAAGAAAACTCAGTAGAATAAATCAGGTTAAACTGGAGCTTATGTAATGTAATTTTAAATAATAGAGGCTATGGGAAACTACTAGATCAATCATAGCAATTATATTAATTTAATTTAAGCTTTTATTTTTGATTATTTCTCATCCCTTGATGTTTCACGAATTGATGGTCATCATTTCCTTCCGATGAATTCCTTTTCTAAAAGAAACCTTGAAAAAAAAAAAGAACAGTTTCGAAAGGGGAATACACGTTAGAGCTGCAAGAAGAATTAAAAACAAAATAGTAAAATGATTTTGAAGAGATTATACTGTAGGTATTAACTCATTTATTCACACTAAATTATATATAGTTGCACAAATTACATGATACTTTTATTATTATTGTGTTTTTATTTAGAAAGAAAAAAAAAAAAACTCCGTAGTTCTAGATTTGCTTCTCATTTCCCCATTTTTCCTAAAAATAAAAGTATAAAGATCACATAATGGTTTGGACACACATATATACACTCCCGCTTATACATACATAATTAAGTCATTACGAAGCCTTGGTTCTTTGTACATATGTAGATTATAAAGTATCATTAATATCTCTCATCAAACATTTTTCCCCTCTCTCTCTCCCCCCTCTCTTTGATACTCCACCTTTCATGTTATTGAAATATCGAGAATAATACGTGGCATATACATATGTTAATGCTATATGACAAACGATAACAAAAAATCAATTTTCATCCCCCTCCTCTTGTTGAATTACTCCTCCTTTTCTACTTTATTTTACCTGTATATTCTAATTCAATTTAGCGTTCCAGAGTGAGGAATTTCAATATACAGAGGGAGGGGTACACTTCGCCGCGCATTCCATAACCGGGTTACCGAATTTAAACTTTTTCATGTCATGACATATTGAACAATTAACATTCGATTGTTTCTTTTTATGTTTTTCTAATTTAAACTTCATAGTTGAAACAGATTGTATTATATAAGCAAAGTATAAACTCAATTTTGATAATTACATACGCCTCGTGAGAGAAGTTCACGTGGGGCAACCATGATTGATTTTATTTTGTTTCTATATATATACATGTCGTAGATACAGAACAAATCCACACGATGATGATATATTGTAACGTTGTTGTAGTTGATGATGTTGACTAACCATGGTAGAAATGGTCTAAAACTTAATATGATTATGGTTATATATCTCTAGGTTACGATTGGTAGAAATCCCAAAAAAAATTGGGATTAAGAAAGATATCGCACAACTTAATAATTCATTGGTTTGTATGATGCCATTGTTTAATAAAGGGTGTACAGTTTCCGCTTGATACAAGAAACATGAAATTTACATCATAAACTCAAATTATTAACAATTATACTCCATATGGGGTCTAAATAGAGCACGTTGGGATAAAAAAAATTTTAAAAAGTAAAAAAACTCCGAATACCAAAATATGCCTTCTAAGATTTTATCAGATTAGACATTTAAAAAAAGTATCATAACCAAACTATACATAAGGGTTCGTGATCTTTTCAGTAAAACTTAACAGTTGAATTGAAGTTCCAAATAAATCAAGAATATAAAAGAATATAATATTTTTTGCAGCATTTATTATTATGAATTATTCTTAATTTGCGCATCTTGTAAACCGTGTAAGTTTATAACGCATTATGAGATCAGAATGGTGGTTAAGAAAAATACGCGTACAAATATTAACAATCAAAGCAAATTATCTTGGATGTGTTTACAATGTGCAAGTGAAGCAATTATATTTGACAGCAATCATAAACAAAGGGAACGACAATTGACATTTTTTCATATTTCGCTTGAATGAAGTAGTATATTCTATACGACGAGAGTGATAGATTCGATAACTGTGTAACATTGGTTTTTGAACAATCTATATATTGTACTGATTGTTGTAAGCACCAATTATTTCCAAATTTGGCGATGACAATACGCATATTTAGTTCGTGCATTCCAATGGTTAAGACAAACGTACAGATAAGGACACATAACGTTCTTGATATTCCAATTACATCCAGTTGTTGTTATTAAAAAAACCATGGTCTTTATAGATGATGTAATTATACTTATCGATAAAAATGGCTTAAACTTCCTAGTAACGTTATGAGCAATTTAAATTAATTTGCTCAAAATTGACCTTTTTAGCAGTACACAAGCAGAAACAACCTAAACATTTGTTAAAGTATTTATCTTATTCTAGTATATTCGTGTCTGATGTTTTCATTAGTGTTTAAATTATGAACCGCCGTGCGATTATTTCATATGAACATTAAAAAGAATTTAACCTAATTTAATTAAAGCCTCCCTATTGATAATGCACCAAAGAATATTTAAAAGTTGAATATGAAATACTGTACAAAATCTTTAAAAACCAAATAAAAAAAAAAATGTCAATGTCGCGAAATTGATTTATTGTCACAAAATTAAAAACTAGATAAATAAAATCTGATAATAGGTCCAATAAGATTTGCGACTTGCACAAATGTGCACGACTCAAGGTACAGGAACAGAAAAAAAAAAGAAGACAAAAAAAAAAAACAAAAAAAATAAATTTAATCTAAAGCGCTTCATCAGTAAGATATTTCCAATTAGAATATAACTTCAGTGATACTTTACGACAAAAATAAAAATGAGTGCATTTGCAGCTCTTAAAAGTAATTCAAATGGTGGATCGATATTTAGTACACTAAACAATAGTGAAGAAGAACAAGATGATGATGATCAAGGATTAATTCAATATCAAGCAAATTCATCCGATGATGACCTTCAAGAAGATGATGAAGATGAAGAGGACAATGCAACACCGGATTATGGATTACTACTACCTATTCAACAACAAGAGATAAATCCTTTATCAACTCCAGTTATACAGAATATTAGAATCACACAGTCAAATTTTATACCCACACAAGAAAATTTACAATTTAATGAAGGATCTGTAAAAATTACATTAAATGAACCATCAGAATATTTACTTCTATCTGGACAATGTAAAATTAAGATACTTCTGGGGGAATTGAAATTAAATAATTGTCATATTATCAAAGGTGATGAATCCAAGTGTTATGATTTAATTGGATTACAATCACAATCTTTACCTATTTTAGGATACCATAATAAACCAGTAACATTTGAATTAATTAATTTATATAATGGATTAGAAAATATTGGAAATGTTTCTAAATCATTGAGAAATTTGGTGAAACATGAAGAAAATCAAGATAAATTATTTAAAAAATTTTCTTTTGAAATTGTATTTGGAGATCATCAAGGAGTTTGTGGATTAGATATTAATCCTGCTTGGATAGATGAATTAAATATATTGAAAGAAACTTATCAACCACAAAAAATAATGATTATTGGTAATAAAAATACTGGAAAATCTACATTTTGTAAAACATTACTTAATGAATTACTTCTTGAATTACCACAAGCTCGTGTTGATTATCTAGATTTAGATCCAGGACAATCTGAATATTCTCATCCTTATACATTATCCCTTTCTAAAATAAATGAAGTTCAATTTGGATTTAATTGTTCAAGTTCAATTATAGGAAAAGAAAAAAAATATGATCAATATTTTGGATTTACAAGTTCAATTCATTCACCCACTAGATATATGAAAATCATTGAAGATTTATATTCTAAATATGATGGTAAGAATCATTTAATTATAAATACACCTGGGTATATTAAAGGATTTGGTAAAGAATTATTAAATGAAATTACTAAATTGATTCAACCAGATAAATTAATTATTCTTTCAAATAATTTGAGTTTAGAATACCCAGATAATTTATATTTATTACAAGATTTACAATATTATGATGTTAAAATATTACCAGGAATTTATCAACTTTCAAAATATTCTGCACCAGAAATCAGATCTATAAACAAGTTATTATATTTCCATGCATCATCATCATCATCATCATCATCATCACAAACCACTGGATATTTCGATTTTTCTAAACGATTGTTAGATACATCACCTTTGAAACTATCATATAGTTGTCCGTCTCAACCTGCTCAAACAAATGGAATCATCACTTCAGTAACGGTGTTAAACTTTGATATCCCAAAAGATTTTGATATTTGTTCATTATTAGAAGTGACTATATGTGGAGTTTATCTTACAAAACAAACCTTGGTTAATCCTCAAATACCAACAAATCCAAACTATCCTTATTTTTTGAATCAAAAAGAATTTGATGATGTATTTAATATTGATTCAGAATTTGCAGGATTACTAATTATTCATAGTATAAATCCTCAAAGTCATTATATGAATATCTATGCACCTAATTCAGTAGTTGACAAACTTAAAAAAGGAATTAAAAAAGGTTATAGTATAATGTTAGTTAAAGGAGATGGTGAAGTACCAAGTTGTGAAGTTTTACACCCCGAATTAGTTGATCTTAAAGTTAATCTCGTTAAACAAAAGAAACGGAATAAAGACGGAATTAAGATTAATGATTTTAAGTTTCCATATGTTAATTTTGAGGACAAACGGATGAAAATTGGTGGAATTTGGAAAGTTAGAAAAAATATTATGAGACGAAGTCATAACCATCAAAGAGATTAACAAATGAATTACGAGATCAATAAAAGATGTACTAAAATATAAGGAACGGGATTAAATGACAATATACCGATAGAAAATAGCGTAACCCGCGCGCCTCCACAGTATTAAAAAAAAAAAAAAAAAAAATAAAAGTATTTCATGGTACGCCACACTTACAATGAACGATTTTACTTCGACATGTACATTTTTCAATCTCTTTGCTGTAGTTTATATAAGAAACGGAAAAATTTCAGTAACTTTGATTAATAATTTAAAAAAAAATAAAAAAGTTTAAATAAAAAAGAATTTAACTTTTATCTCTTAACCAACTAAACAATTAATTATGACTTTAAAATTATATACTGCCCCAACCGGAAATGGTCGTAAACCATTAATCTTCCTCAAATTGTTAAACATTCCTCATGAAGTTCAATTGTTTAGCTGGCCAGCAGGTGATCAATTGAAACAAGATTGGTATTTGAAATTAAATCCTCATGGTGTTATTCCAACTTTGGTTGATGGTGATTTAGTCCTTGGTGAAAGTAATGCAATTTTACAATATCTTGCTGAAACTTATGATAAAGAAGGAAAATTCAGTTATAAATTAGCTACTAACCCAATTGAATATTGGCAACAACAAAAATGGTTATTCTATCAAGCTACTCAATTCGCTGGTACTTTAAAAGCATATAATGTTTATATTGGTTTAAAAGGAAATGATGAAAAACTTTTTAAAGCAGCTTTGGGAGATTTTGAAAGAACTTATAAAGTTCTTGATGATCATTTAAAAGAAAATAAATGGTTTGTTGGTGATAAATTTACTTTTGTTGATTTGGCAATTGCTGTTGGTCATCATAGAAGAATTGAAGGTAGTAAAAGTCTTGGTGATGTTACTTCTTTCAAAGATTATGAAACAAAATACCCTCATGTTGAAGAATGGTTTAGTAGAGTATTTGCTATTCCTGGTATCAAAGAAGGATTTGAATTAAAATGAAAGGTTACACGCCATGTACATGTACATTTACATCTATAGATGGTACTAGTGATATACACGACTTATCTTAATCCACAATTCTACCCTACTTTATTTTTCACACGACCTTCCGTATAGTATTCTCTCTTTGTTTTAGCATATGTTAGTTTGTCTCGTTTGCAATTAAAAAGAGAAAGAGAGAACAAAAAAAAATGTACAGTACAAAAGAAAACGTTATTTTCATGAGTTGGCACACCAACACCTCCTCATTTTTTTTCTTTCTCTCTCTCTCTTTCTCGTTCTCTCTTTAATTCTTTATGGACAACCCAACATCTTTATAAACTCACCCCCAACTTTTATCACACGACTCTGTACATATCCCCAACATTATTAATTGATCAATAATTGTATCAATTTCAGTTTCATTTACTTGTCCTCCTCCCCCCCTATATATATAAAATAAAATAAAATCATTATGCTACTAAATAGAACTCAACAATACATTATTGCTTATTCCGCAATTACCATGGCACTACTAAGTTGGTCAATCTACGATTCCTTATCAAAATCTTACAATTTTGTTATGTTCATGGTGGAATTTACTGATGGAATCAAACTTGGGATCTTGATTAACTTTATGGTATTTTTATTCTTGGCTATTGATAAAGCATTACAGGTGTTGATTTTTGGATCTTTAAGAATGATTGAAGTTGAACATTTGTTTGAAAAATTACCTATATTTGCCATTAATTTATTATTGAATTTAACCACTGGTGATAATAACATGATTTTGAATGTATTTCTAATGGGATTGAGTATGAGTTTTAAAGTTTTCCATATTATAATGGTTGATCGATTAGATTATGTGAATGTATTGATTGTTAATAAGATCAGTAATCATGATTCACAAGTGGATCTTACGGATGTAATTAGACATTTTGGATTACTGGTTAATTTTTGGTTAAATTTGGGTTTTATTTTCATTGATTTTGCATTGGCCAAATTTTTGGTTTATGATGTTTTCCAAGGTATAAATTCCGTAACTTGTCTTTTATTCGGATTTCAATTTGCGGTTCAGGGTGTTAATGCGTTAACTTATTTTGCAAAATTATCTTTGGGAATTTACGAGATTGTATTTTACAGAATTAGAAAGAATGAAGTTCATGAAAATGAACAAGAATCAGTGGGTGGAGCAAGCGAATCGATCAATGCTGTTTCAGAAGGTGAAAGTGAATCCGTAATATCAGGAAATTTGGGTGAAGCTGATGTTGAAGATGATGATGATGATGATGATGATGAATCTGATGACGATGATGATGATGAATTAGAATTCATTTGGGAAAACAAACCATATTATACCAAAGGTGTTGAAATAGCATCTTCTGTATTAACTTCAATTTCTTATTTATCCTTTCTTTATTTATTAACTGTTCATTCTGGACTTTCATTACCATTGTCAATGTTACAAGGAACTTATTCCTCTATAAGAAAAACTTGGGTTGAGGTTACCCAATTACTTGCATTTATTGAAAAATCAAAACGATTGGATACTCAATTAGCCGATGCTAACCTGGAAGATTTAATGGCATCTGATAATTTGTGTATTATTTGTCGTGAAGATATGCATTCAATAGAGGATTACCAAAGACTTTTCAACAAACCACAATCACCAAGAAGATCACCAAAGAAATTAAAATGTGGTCATATTTTGCATTTAGGATGTTTAAAAGATTGGTTGGAAAGATCTGATAGTTGTCCATTGTGTCGAAGAAAAGTTTTTGATGAAGTAACTCCAACAAATCCTCCATCTGCTCGTGTCCCACAACCTGCTCAAGCACAACCAGGTGCAGTTCCAATAGCACCACAAGTAAATGTTGCAAACCCACCTGATAATGCAGATCTACAACGAGGTTTGAGAGAGATCAATGAGTTTTTTCATACTTTCCAACCACAACCAAATAATCACCTAGGCGAGAACCAAGGTGTACTTGACCCAAATCAAAACAACATACAAACACCAATAGATACCGGTACAGTTACACCAGCAGAACCACTTGAAGGCAGTTCAAGAGATGTTCAACAACAACATCCACCAATCGTTGCTTCATCATCATCCACGAGTGATTCATCCGCCACCACTGGATTATACCAATCCATAGTCTTACCAAGCAATGCTTTAATTCCACCTGGTTGGTTGTTACTTCCATTAGAAAAACCACAAGAAGAAGAAAAGGGTCAAGTTGACTATAAAGTCAACATTTCAAATTATCATAAGGCAAATATGAAACTACAAACAAATGAATCTAATGTTCGGAATATAAAAGTCTATGAAATTCCAAAGGAATCGCCTCCTATATAGTGGAAACTAATCTGAATAATATATATATATATATATATATATATATATGTATATATAAATAAATAAACTGTTGGATATAGCTATTAATTTGAATCAGAATCGAAATCAAAATCAAAATCAAGCATGGTTTGTTGACTTTCACTTTGTGATTTGTTTCTTTTGATTCTGGCTCAACACTTGAACCTTTTGTACCATATAATTCTAAACTGTTTCTTCTGATATCAAAATCGTTTCGATTATTATGATGATAATCATCATCATCTCTCATGTTTATATCATCTTCATAATCATCTTCGAATTCTATTGCATGTGTATCTGATAACGTACTAATTGGTTGGGTATCGGATAATGCATTAATTGGTTGGGTATCTGGTAATATATCGATTCTTTGAGTATCTGGTAAATATAATGGTTGTGATGCAGGTATTTCATCAAATGATCCATCTTCTTCTTCGTCTTGATACTCTCTTGAATGATCATTGATGTCAATATTATCATCTGTCATATCGACTTGTTTTAAACTTTCACGTTTTGATTTAATACTATTGTCTTTTTCGTCACCCACTTCATCTTCTTCTTCGTCATCATCATCATCTTCTTCTTCTTCTTCAATATAATTATCATCATTAATATCATCAAGTTGTGTTGGTTGAGTGGCTCTTGGTAAAGAAATATGTTTTCTTGTATGTTGTCCTTCTTCTTCATCATCATCATCATCATCATTTTCACTTGAGTCAGAACTTATTGCATCCCAACCCAAATCATCGGAATCATTGACTTGTTCATTTTCTTTATCTTCTTCTTGTTCTTCTTCTTCAGTGTCTTCCTTTTCACTTTCACTTGATTCTTGCTTGTTAACTTTTTTCTTAACCTCTTCATATAAACCCTTTAATTGACTTTCAATTTGTTCTTTGGGATACATTAATTGTAATTCAGTACATTGCTTTAAATTTTTAATGATTTCTCTTTCAATTTTTCCTAATTCTTCCAATACTTGATATTGGGATCTTATTGGTTGATTCATTTCATTAGTAAATTTTACCATATCTTCATTCTGTATTTTCCATGCTTCAACAATTTTAAACCCATTACATAAACCACATAAACTAGAAATAAAATATAAAACACCTTCATGATTATAAGGAGGTTCCAATATCAATTCATTAATTTTATTCATTACTTGTTCATAATCTTGAAGAACAAATAAATACCATAATGAAGTAATAATATACATAGGAGTCAATGTTTTACTACCTGATCTCCAAACAGGAGCAACATTACTTCTATTATTGGTCATTGTATTGGT
Source organism: Candida sanyaensis (assembly GCA_911254575.1). Lineage (NCBI taxonomy): Eukaryota > Fungi > Ascomycota > Pichiomycetes > Serinales > Debaryomycetaceae > Candida > Candida sanyaensis. The sequence goes on along the minus strand of CAJVQF010000077.1, from coordinate 5,655 downwards.
TGTTGCATTGACATTAGAAACCAGATAAAATGATGATAAAAAATTAAAAAATTTCTTTACCTTTAAAGACCACAAGTTACTTTTATGATGAATTTCATTCATATGTAATAAAATTTCAATACCTAATGGCCATATTGCTCGTAAATCAACTTGAGGAAATCGAATCAAAATACTAAATATTTTATATGCTAATTGCCAATTTTGTTTCATGATTTGTAAATGTAATAATGAAGTGAGATTTTTCAAATGATGACTGAATATTGATTTGGATTTATTTTTATCACCTTCAACTGGTAAAACTTCTAAACCATTGGATTCTATTAAAAATTTTGATTTACTAAGACGATTTGTTTTATCAAAATTATTCAAAAATTTATTTAATTTATTACTCATTATAATATCATATTCTTCATATCTATAATCATGTTGTTCTGATTCATCTATTTCTCCATTTTCCAGTTTCTCTAAATATGACTTAACTTTTTGCATAACTGAATCATGATTTTCCTTTTCCACAAGTTCATTCTTACTCTTCTTTCTATTATTACTATTATTCATCTTCTTAGCCACATTTTTATTCAAAACATCAGCCAATTCATGCCAAATTTCATAAGTTTCTTCAGGTTTTAATTTTTTATTCAATTCATTATGTAATATTTCCAAAATTTTCCCTTTATTTCGTCGTAGTTTTTGTTTGGTTGATTTATTTGATTTTTTATAAATTTCGGTGAATTTTTTAAGTTCTTTATATTTACTAACTAACTGCCTTGAAGTCTTTGCTACTCGAGCATGCTCTTTATTCTGAAACGTTATATCTTCAAACATAGGTTATGTAGTCTTCTATCCATAGTCCTCCTTGTTGCTTTTCGTTGCTAGTGATAAAGAAATATTCTATTTAATTGATTCTTGTTTATGAATAATTTTTTTTTTTTTTTTTGATTTCTATTATGATTTCTTCATTTCTGAGATGAGAGAGAGAAAACACCAAACAAACAAATAAAAAAAATTACTGCAAATTAAGTACAGCATAAAAAGAAAAAGAAATTTACACACTATCAAATTATATGAAGTAAACAAAAAAAACAAAAAAACAAAAAAAAATTAATAACTTATTGAATTGATTTATACTATTTACAGATCATGTCGTTATAGATATTGTTCAGTGTGTTTAAATATTTACCAACTTAGAACATACCTGGCATTCCGCCCATACCACCCATTCCTGGAGCAGCTGGAGCAGCAGCTGACCTTTGGTTGTGGAGCATCAACAATAGCACATTCAGTAGTGGCCAACAAGGAAGCAACACCAGAAGCATCAACTAAACCGTTTTTGACAACCTTAAATGGATCAATGATACCAGCAGCAATCATATCAGTAAATTCACCTTTAGCTGAATCGTAACCATGGTTGAAACTTGGTTCATCGTAAATCTTACCAACGATAACAGCACCTTCTTCACCAGCATTTTCAATGATTCTTTTAGCTGGTTTGGTGATGGCAGCTTTAATGGTTTCAACACCCAATTTTTGGTCAAAGTTAGCAGCTTTAGTTTTAACTTCATCCAAAATTCTGGAAGCTTTAATCAAAGCAGTACCACCACCTGGCAAGATACCTTCTTCAACAGCAGCTCTGGTAGCATTAAGAGCATCATCGTAACGGTCTTTCTTTTCACCAACTTCAACTTCAGAAGAACCACCAACTTTGATGACAGCAACACCACCGGACAATTTAGCTAATCTTTCTTGTAATTTTTCTTTTTCGTATTCAGTGGTAGCAGCATCGTTGATAACAGATCTGATTTGTTCACATCTAGCTTCCAAGTTTTCTTTGGAACCTTCACCGTTTAACAAAACAGTATCTTCTTTGGTAACAGTGATTGAACCAGCAGAACCTAATTGTTCAATGGTGGCATTTTCTGGTTTGATATCTAATTCTTCAGTGAAGACGGTACCACCAGTCAAAATAGCAAGATCACCCAAAGTGTTCTTTCTGTTGTCACCGAAACCTGGGGCTTTAACGGCACAAACTTGAACTTGTCCTCTCAATTTGTTCAAAATACAAGCAGCCAAAGCTTCACCGTCAATATCTTCAGCAATAATCAACAATGGTCTTCTAGTTTGGTTGGAAAGTTCCAAAGATGGCAAGATATCTTGAATGCTGGAGATTTTCTTTTCAGATAACAAAAGTAATGGGTTTTCAAATTCAACCTTACCAGTTTTGGTGTTAGTGATGAAGTATGGGGAAATGAAACCACGGTCAAATCTCATACCTTCAGTGACTTCCAATTCATCTTCCAAAGTTTTACCTTCTTTGACGGTGATGACACCTTCTTTACCGACTTTTTCCATAGCACTGGCCAATAAATCACCAATGTGTTTGTCACCATTGGCAGAAATAGTGGCAACTTGAGCAATTTCTTCAGAAGTGGTGATTTCTTTCTTGTTTTTTTGCAAGAATTCAATAACAGCTTCAACAGCAGCTTGAGAACCTCTTCTCAAATCCATTGGGTTACAACCAGCGGCAACGTTCTTGACAGATTCAGTGAAAATAGATCGTCCCAAAACGGTGGCAGAAGTAGTACCATCACCAGCACTTTCATTGGTTTTGGAGGCAACTTCTTGCAATAATTTAGCACCCAAGTCTTCAAATTTATCTTCCAAAGTGATTGATCTGGCAACAGTAACACCATCCTTGGTGATTTTTGGAGAACCAAATTGTTGTTCAATCAAAACATTACGACCCTTTGGACCTAAAGTGACAGAAACAGCATCGGCTAAAGTGTTGACACCTTTCAACAAGGCAGCTCTACCTTCAACTCCGAATTTCAATTCTTTGTGGGATAAATGACGAACAAAAGTCTTGATTGATGATCTAGTGTTGGATCTTAACATTTTATTTTTACTAAACAATAATGAATGATACTTGTTGTATTTCAAAAAAGAAGTAACAGGAAAGTAAATGGGAAAAGTGAAAGAAAAAATTTTTGAATGGTGAAAAATTTCGGATATTCGTGCGAACGAAACCAACAAAAAAAAAAATAAAAAAATCCAAAGGTGAAATTTTTTTTTTCCAGAAAATTCTGCAGTGTTATTAATTTTTGAATAGTGGAGAATTTTTGCATAGCAGGTCGTGTCCCGTATCCATTCCTGCCCTCCCCCCCCCCCCCCCACATGACTAATTTATCATCAACATGGGTGCAAAATTAAAGAGCCTGAATTAGTAGCATCTACATGTACTTGTATATAGAAGGAGTATATATATATATATAACGAAAAGAAGAGAGACATTGTAATTGCTACAATGTTTTAGTTAAAGCATCGATAGATCATACTTGAATATGTAACAAGTTTTGGCAAATTGTTATTCCTCTTTTTTTTTTTTTTTTACAGATTTTGTCAAAATAATTTGAGAAAATTACATATCGCCGGGGTTAAGAAAGATTTACAATTTCAACTACAATTATAAATGATTTCTTTTATAATACATGTATATTGCACTATAACAATTGTCCCCGAAACCCACCCTCCTGATCAACTCCTCTTCACCCTCCCTAGCTGGACGTTGATACCCTTTGATCCCCGAAGAAGACAAAGGGAAACAACAAATAAAGACTGAAATAAGTCTTGTAAATGATAATGAATAAAACGTTCTGAATAATAATGTACTGAATAAATAATACCAAATAAAAAATTAGCTTTACATAGGGGAGGTGAAAAAAGAAAATTAACCAGTACCAACAAATGCTATGCTACTTATAGTTCAATCAAATCAACCTGCCAATTAATCATCTGTAGCTTCGTTTCTAATTCTTGTAATTGGGTCTGTAACTCATCAGCTTTTGTATCATAGAAAGCAACATCAACAAATGACTTAAACCTAACTTGATCTTTTGATTCCAATTCATCATCTTTACCTTTATTAACAATTTCTTTTACTAGTTCTAGTCTCTTCTGCAAACAGTCTCGAAATATCAATGCTTCACTAATTGTTTCGGCTTTTGTTATACCAAATGCACCATCTTCAATCTTAGATATGTTATTAGTGTAGTTTATGGCTATTAGTTTGGACAATTCATTGTTCTTAGCTACAAGCTCATCATATTTTTCGTCAACTTTGTAAAGTGGAGTAGTACCTTGCTGTAGAATCAATGACTTTGAAATCTTTGATTTAATTGAGAAATTGCTTTCTTCAATTCCTTTCGTAGTTGCAATGCTTCAGCTAATTTCATTTTTAAAGGATGGGAACTAGTTTGTTTTGTTGTGTGAATGATTTTAATTTTACATTTAAGATTGAGGAGAGAAAATAAACCTCGTATTTATACTTTTCAAAATATGGAATTCCTCACCTCCCCCATTGTAAAAATAAAAAAGGTAAGACCAGGTGTTTTTGTTTTGTTTTTGTTAAATTATGACTCGTTTACCACACAACAGAAGACACACATTGATAAACAAACATTGATTACCCTCTGACTCATTCTATATAATCATAGAAGTAAACAACAAACATTTGAATTGTGATAAACAAAAAAATAAAATTAGTCACAATCAATTGAAGAAATGTACAGTAAACACACACAAAGCACAAACACACTATTTATAATCCCAATCAAAATACATTCCTTTCGCAATTATTAATTTTTCTTTTTTTTCTTTTCTAAATTAGTTATCACACCATTGCAAATCATGAAGTTAATAGAAGCTTTACAATTACAAAGTGAAATTAACTATCAAAAATACATATTGAAAGATTTAATTTCAAAATGTTGTCGAGCACAAGAAGGTTTGGAACCTCCATTTGATGTAAATAAATTATTTCAAGAATATGAAGCTCTAGAGAAAGAATTAATTATCGTATCAACAAGGATCCAGTCAACTAATAATGTTATTAAGTTTACATATTTAAACAATGATTCCCGAAATCAATGACTCAAGCCTTAGCAGATATGGATGCTCTTAATGTGCAATTAAAAGTGGTTTCTGATATTATTCTGGATGGTATAATTACTCCGGGTGGAGTAAAAGAAAATACCAGATGTATCTTATGCTGATGTTGTGAAGTATCATAAAATCCGAAATGAGGTACATCTCCAGGTGAAGGCTTTGAAATTTAGCATTCAGAAAGCAAACATGGAGTTTGATTTGATATAGTTGTATTAGTGCTACTGTTATTATATTATATATATATTACTGTTTTTTTTTTTTTTATTATTATTATTTCTAAAATAAAATCTTTAAAAAAAGGTAGACATGTGCATTTATTAAATTCCAAAACCTGTCTAATCTCTTACTTCCTAGATTAGCAACATGTACTTGAGCTTTGATTAGTATCTACACTATTGTCAATACTTATATCAATGGTTTCTGGTTGATTATTTTTGTTATTAACGTCTTCGGAATTCTCCTCTTGATTAAATTCAGGTAAAGATTGAGCAATTTTCTTGAATAATAACTTTACATTATGATTGGCCTTTGTAGAAGTTTCAATGAAAAATTTGGCACCAATTTTATTTTGTAAAGTTTCAACATCTTCTAAACTGACTTGTCGTTTATCAGTAGCCAAATCCAGTTTATTACCCACTAATACTATTATAACATCATCCTCTTTCTAATTTGATCATCTTTAATCCATTTATCCAAATTATCAAATGATTTCTT
>CAJVQF010000076.1:0-86743 GCA_911254575.1 Candida sanyaensis | reverse complement strand
TAATATTTATTTTGTTGTTTAACTTCGTATTGTTCAACAATAACACTAACTTTTTTTAATTCATTCGGCAGATTAAATTCTAGACCATTAAATCAATTACGTGTACATGTACAAGACACAAATACTCCCCACAAAGTTTCAAATTGATAAGGGAGGAGGGAAAACAAGAAAGAGAGAGAGAGAGAGAGATGTGTAGTACAGATTAAACATACATTTTTACAATATAACCCAACAATTTTTAAAATACCACACATTGTTAATGAAATATAGGAACCTTACATTTACATATACACATACAGACACATACACACACACATATATATTTACCCCATAAGTTTCATTTTCCTTTCCCCACATGTCTCTCCTTGCGCTTTTCTGAAGAACCTTATTGTTTATCATAAATATACACATACATACATACAGTGTATAATTAACTATTAGTTTAACAAACTTGGAGATAATATTTTCATCCCTTTTATTTTCAAATACTTGGTAAAACTTTAAATTGATATCAGGTTGTTATTTTGAGAATTATAATGTTTTGTTAAATAACTATACTTTAGATAATTAAACAATTATATAACATGTAGTATAACTTTAATCTCCCCACAAATAACAACAAGAAAGAAGATGCATTGATAAAGCATCTCAATGTACATTTAGCCCTGTTACTTAGTTACCTCCCCACAAATCCTTTCCTCTCCACTTAATAAATACCTACATGAAAAACAATAAAAATAGTGGAGTAAGAGTAAAAAAAAAAAAAAGTTTTGCATTGATTATAAACAAATACAGTACGAGTTCAAGCACAAAGAATCTCCTTGTTTTTGCTTATTAATAAAATAATGTTTTTGAAGGAAAATAATTTTATATAATTATAATCATACATAAATTATAAAGTAATTCAAGATGAATCAAAAAAAAAGAAACATAAAAATAATTACATCTTGATGATATAACCGCCACATGCAATTAATCAAGTGATTTTCTGATACATTAATATAAAATGTTGATTAATCAAGTGTAATTTTGTTTGGAAAGTAAAAAGTACAGTATAATACTGTAATAATAATAATAATAGTATGTTTACACTGTAAAGTATGTACAATTACTCTATATGTTAAGACATGTATTAATCTGCGAGAATGTGTATGATTTATGATTTATGTTTAAATCAAGTAAATCAAATATAATGAATTAAAACCCAGCAATATTGCTGGTAATTGAATAAGAGATAAAGAGAAGGAAAAAAAAATTGTGGTGATGACTGTGGTGATAGTGATAGTTATGGTGGCTGGGCAAGGGGCTTTCTGTAATCATCAATCAATCAATCAATCAATCAATCAAATGTTACTTTTCTTGTAAGAAATATTTTGAAGGATTGTATAAGTGGGGGATAGTGGGGGGTTAAATTACATAAAATATTCGCTCAGTAATACTGTATATATTTCTCGTATTGGGTACCTTCAAGGAATAATAATTAAATCAAAAATTTTATTATATCTTACATTATTGTGTTTGATTAATACAGGGGTGTGAGTTATATAAAGTTTATTTTTTTTTTTTATTTTTCCTTGTTTGTTCTTTGTATTCAATATTGTTAAATTAAACTTGAAATTACACAAACTCGTGATAAAAATTTCCTTTTTATTACTAAATTTAGGAGGGGGAGAGAAAGGGAGAAAGTAGGAAAGTAGTGGAGGAGAGGGGTACGACAGTGGAGGAGGAGGAGGAAGCAAAAGAATGAAAGCTTTTTTTTTTTTTTCTTTCTCTGACACAAAATCTAACAAATTGGAAGATTAAAGAACAATTCTATAGAAACGAGGCGGCTGGAACATTACTGTATAGATATACACGACCTTTTTTTTTCATTATTTGATAAATTATGTATTAAAGAAAATGATGTAATCAAAACAAAATGATTATTATCAACAACCATTGGTATATAGTGAACAAAAATATAGATGGTGAACAATGAATAATTAAGTGATGATGATATAAAATTATAATAAAGTGAAATTCATGTTAGATTTCATTCGGAGTTGAGAATTTGAATTTTGTTGAATAATAATTAAAAACAAAGGACTCAACATTGTAGAAATCGTATCAATATATTCAAATAGTCATCGAATTGGAATTATTTGTGTAATGTACACTGTATTATCATCAATAACACACGTTTATGGATAAGAAAATTCAGTCAACAATATCTACAGTACATGTAAAATAAATAAATAAATAATATTATTATTATTACTTCATACATGTACTATATACGTACTGTATAAGTTATTTTAAAATGAATAAATAAATAGAAAGAGAAAAATCTTTGAAATTTGCTGAATAACTTCCCAGACCCGAATTTTTACTCTCAAATTACACAAAATAAACACATGAAAGTCGCACTCCAAAAAAAAGTTTGAACCTGTTTAAAAAAAAAGGTTATTCCCATAAGCATTACGGGATTAACTGTGTAATTTTTTTCGAAGTCTTTACCATTTATATAATGATGAATAAAGCATTTTATACAACAAAATATGCATTACAAAGTTTAAAAATATTGAATATTAATACAAGTCTGTTATATGCATAAGTTTAGCTACTTCTAAACCATTTTTACTGCTTTTCTAGTAATTATTCGTGATAAAAGTAAATTCCTTCCATTTTAATCAAAAATTGGGTGCAAAATCTTAGTAAATTTTTGCAAACACCCAAAACAACCTTTAAACAATTAAAACTACACATATAGTACTAAATATTAATTATTGACTAAATATAGATGTTGTACATAACTAATTCTATTTATATATAACCAATTATGTTCATATATAGGCATATATAGGCATATATGGTCATCATTTACTGTTAAACAGGGATATAGCACAAGGAGTATTAATAATGATCATTTTACCTTATAATAGAGCATATTTACACCCAAAAAGGGCACATTAGCAAGATAGAAGTAATATCTATTTATTTATACAAGATTCAGAGTGTTATATTGCCTGTGGGTGCATGAATTTGTTATTAAAAGTGGATATATTATGGGTACTCTTATAAATCTTAGCATTTTTTCACTTACAAAATTTTTTTTCTAAGTCTTAAATTTTTTTGCAAAGACTTCAACAAGTAAAATTACTAGTACTTATAGAGACAAATTCTGATGTTAATAATGCTAGATTAAAGATCTTTATTTATTGTATATCATACTAGGATTTATCTACTTCAATTTAATTAAAATACTTAGAATATTTGGTTGATTATATAACTATAAAGTCAAAACACCAATTATCTTAGCAATTTTCAAACAGAAACAAAGAAAACAAGACAAAAATTGTACTCTTAAAGCAACTGAAGTGTAGCATATGACTAGTCATTGTTATGTCAACTCTCACTTGTCATTTATGCAAAAGAACCATTGAAATAGTGCATGTTAATACTTATTACCATCAAAACACTTCAAAGAAGCCAGATCTTCAAATTCCAGCTCAAAAATCAAAAAGAAAACCATCATAACAGCAAAATAAAGAGAATGAGGACTCTTAATACACCATATGTGCATACTTCTCGCACTGGGGCATGCAAACCAAATAAACTTGGTGGTTTTTAGCAAATAACCATCCCATTAACCAGTAAAGGACCAGAAAATAACCATCCCATTAACCAGTAAAAGACCAGAAAATAACATCAATCAGTCAGAATAACAACAAAACTTTGTTAAATTGAATTAAATGCCTTCAAAATCAAGAACAACAGGTTAAAAATAAAGGTTACAACCAAAAAGAACCATTTCTTGAGGCTAATGTACCAAAACAAACAAATTCTTCACAGAAATTGAAGGAAACCAATCAGAAAAAGCAAAATATGAATGAACCAAAGGCACTTACCCTTTCGTGATCAACTAGAAGCATTGAATGACCACCATTTGCATGATATGGTGACTAAAATAGCTGTAAACAAGCAAAAATAATGCAATATTGTTAGTAAATCATTCTAAATAAATCAAAAATAATAAAATAAACATACCTATGTTAATTTAAAACGTTATAGAGGATTAAAAATCGATTAAAACGTTGAAAACATGTGTAAATTGTTGCTTTTTGTTGATTGTTGAAAAAGAAGTGGTATAAACATTTGTTTTTTTTGTTTGTTGTGGTTTCGTCGAAATACCGCGAAAATTTTCGACGATTTGTTTTGATTCGGGCTCAGAGAAAAATAGTTCAAAAAAAGTGCGACTTTTTTTTTTTAAGTTTTTTGTTCAAAATCAGAAAGTCGCATTTTGAATTTTTTCTCTTGAAAAAATTGCTTTTGTGCTTCAAAAAATTCGGGTCTGAGAAACCATTCAAATTTGCTTACAGTTAAAAAAATTTTCGAAGAAATTATTATTTCCTTATTCAAGTAATTTACATTACATTACGGGTTTTTAGAGAATAATAATTAAACCAAGACATTCTTTAATTTCAAATTAGCTCATCTCTATGTATATCTCTCTGTGTGTGTGTGTGAATTAAACAAAAAATTTTTTCACTTACTTTGAAATTACAGTAAATGTTGAATTGGTAAAAATATATCTATTGTATATGTATATATTTCTTCGATGACGATTGAAAAAATTGAAAAATTTATTTACAATATTTAAGTAAAGTCAAAAAAACTAAAACCAAAAAAAAACAGAAGGAGTCTAGAATTTCAAACATTAATTTAGTTATACTGTACGTTTTATATATTATATTTACTGAAAGTTATTTTTAATTGAGTAATTTTATAACCACAAAATTGTAATTCTGTTTAAAAAAAAAAAAAAAATATTATATCCCACATCTTATCAATCTTTTAAATAAAAATTTTGTTATTTATTTATTTTTTGCTTGTATTACAAATCAAAACCTTATATGAAAAAGTGTGGTATGATTCAACAACATTCTATCAAAAACTTTGTAGTTTAATTTAATTTAATTCATTTTTGATCACAATAATTACCAAAACCCATGGGGTAACTGATAACAAGGGAACGAAGGGATTTAATTTATATTTGCGTTCAATCAGATGACCACTTTTTTTTATTTTTTTCTTCTTCTTCTCTCTTAAACTTTCCCCCTTGCTTAATAATAACAAACGTTTATCGTACGATTTTTTTTTTTTTTCTGCTATTGCTGAGATCGAGATCGGAATACAGAAATAAGGATAAGAAATCGGCTTAATTTCTGATACGACTCTGCGGCACGAATGAATAAGAGAAAGACAGAAAAAAAAAACCCCCTTCAATTGAGTAGATCGAGCCGATATGATGATAATTCATGTGGACTTTCTTTAACAAACCAAAAAAAAATTACATATGGATGTACAGATAAGAATAGGGGAACCAAAAGCACAATTAACGCGGAACGATAGATATGAAGTACTGTAGGTGGGCTTTTTATTTTGTTGTCGTTTTTATTGTTTAATGAGCGATTAAAAAAAAAAATTACATATTGCATTGGTTCATTACTTAACACAACTTACTGAAATGTACAGTACGTTGGTGTGAAGAAAGGGATAAGATGTATTGTGAGGGAATTGTTTTCTTCTACTTCTACTTCTTTTTCTTCTTCTTCTAGGTTGTCATTGAATAGAAGAAAGAGATGAGGAGGAGGGGGTGTATTGTTTAAGGGATATCATTACAGTATTTGGTAAGTCTAACCCATTGCATATAAGAAAATAATAATATACAGTATATAAATTGCGCATACAATGTAGGAGTGAAATCATTATGATATATCAAATTCATCATCATCGTCATACAGTACTCTATTAAATGAAAAAAAATAAAAATAAAAATAATTAAATATCTGATGGTCTTGCATCATTCCATCAGTAAATTAATGGTCTTCATAAGAAAAAATTTTAAGATGTGTTGTTGTTGTTGTTGTTGCTGTAATAGTATATACCAAGGATTAGTTTGAACAAGTATGATTTATTTTATTTTTTTTTTTTTTTTTTTTGCAATTAATATTATCATCACAAACATTTTTTTTTTGTATCATACGGAGTTTACAATTAAAATAAAAATATATTACTCTCAATATAAAAATAATAGTTTGATTTTTGATTCATTAGTCATACAGAAAGATCAAGGAGAATGAAAGAATTAATATCATCAACAAAAAAAAAAAAAAAGCTGCAAAATCTTTTATTTTGATCTAATCAATAAACGATCTTATATGTACAAAGTACTCCTCATCTCCATGAGTGGTAAGGTCATACAAATTTTCTTGTACTTATACATATACTCAGGGTGTTCAGTTTACTAGATACGCAATGTAAGAATTTATCACTAAATTTGCATATACTAGAATGCATCACTAACTTTTTACTTTACAATCTAGTTATAATCATAGTAAAAAAAAAAAGTTTGCCAGAGTTTATGGAATATACAAAGCCGTAAACAAAAAAAAAAAAGAAAGAGAGAGAGACCAAGAAGGGGAAAGGGGGAGAAAGAGGACTATGACGTATGGATGTTTGTAAGTATGTGAATGATTAAATAATGAGAATGTAAAACTATTAGTACCCAGATTATATTCCTTAGTTGAGGGTATAACCACACATGTAGTGGCTCATTAAATTAAATTAAATTAATTCTAACCTCCCCGTTGAATCCGACTCTAATAACCACCTAATTTTATGGCTTGAAAAATCACAAAATTACACAACCATGCAGTTACATCCGCTATTAAAAGGATACAGCTAACAACGTAGATTAGAAAAAAATAAAAAAAAAAAGAAAAATTACAATAAACCTACAGTACAGTATGTCTCATTAACATACATTAGTAACTATCTTTTATCTTTTTATATAACCGCTTAATATATTGTACAGTGGATACATTATAAAAAAAATTTATTTTTGGTTTTATTGAATCTAGAGCTAAAAAAAAAAATTTTTTTTTTTTTTTACGCCTCATCGTCTCCTCAAAAGATTAATTTATGCCCATGGGTTGTATATGTACCGTACATGCTGGAGATAGTAAATACCCATGTAATGCATACTTTAAAAACCCAAAATACATGTACAATATAGTTATTGAATGTTTTAGTTATTGGATGTTTTAGTCAGCTGATGGCATACGTACGTTATCTAGCATTGTACTACCTTTTTAAATTTATTTGTATCTTTATCTTTAATTGATTTTTGATTTTGATTTTTATTTTTAGCTCTAGTGTTAGTTTTAGTGTTTCACAAATAAAGACAAGGCAAGAAAAAAAATTGATTTTAAAGATTACCTCATTGGGGAGATTAAGGAACGAAGGATGGGATTAACGAAAAAACAAGGTCAAGTTTCTTAAAAATTTTGTTGGGCAAAGGGTAGAATAGAATGTGGGGGGAGGAAAGACTGGAAACAACCAAAGAGAAAGAAAGAAAGCATATCGCGTCTGGTTTGAATTATTATTCCTTGTGTTGCCTCGAAAGGAGAATTAAAATTGAGTTTTGTCGCGATTTCGGAAATGTACTGTAGATCCTTAAACTAAAGTAAAATAAATTACTTAGAGAGAGAGAAAAAAAAAAAAAAAAAATAGAGGTACATGTACTGCAAATATTTAGAGCAAGTTGCGCGAACATACATGATGCATAAGAGAAATGTACTTGCACTCCTTAAATGGTCGCAGTTAAGGATAATCTTCGGAAATAAACCAAAATGTGGATCAATTGAATATCATTATCATTTCTTTCTATTGATATTCTTATCCCTTTTACTTTCCTTGAGCCATTCCCTTCACGATGTTTTTGTCACCTACCCTGACTTTTGTTGTCTCGTGGTTGTAAAATCTCAGCAAATAAATAAAAAAAAAAAAGCAACTTAAATTTTTTTTCATTTCTGTGATTTCTTTTTCTTAAACAAATGACCTAAAACCAAGACAATAAAGAGAAAAAAAAAATCTCCAGGAGGGTTTGTGTAATATATTAATTTTGTGGATTAATTAATTTATTAATTACACCCCCATTTTAATTAATTCCCTCGAATTCTTCTTCTCCTCTTTTTAGTACTAAAAATCCACACACTAACACACACTAACACACATAGCCAACAAATTCTAAATTTTAGTAAAAAAAAAAAAAAAAATTTTATTTTTTAATTTTTTTTAAGACAACCAACTCCAAAATTACATCCACACACCAACTAATACTGCTGGTAAGATATAAATAAAAATTATTTAAATACCCTTTGAATTTTCCCTTCTTTAATTTTGGTGTTGTTGTCAATTTTTTTTTTTTTTTTAATTTTTGAAATAGATATATATTTTTGGGACAACCAACTTTTGATTAACCAATCCTCTTTCCAGTAGGATTCATTTTCATTACATTACATATTATTTCCTGAGTGCTGGCAAATTCTAGGAATAATTCTTAAATAAAAAAAAAACAAAAAAACCTTATAGACTTGTCCTTTGAAAGAATTTTTACAACCATTATTACAAATATATTACATACTCCTTAACACAAAGGAAAAAAAAAATCATCACCAATTAATTTTTTTTTTCTTCTAACTTAAATTTGTTGTTATTTCCACTTTTCTTTAATACATCTTTGTATATATTATAAAGTATTCAAAAGAAAAGAAAAAGGATTACTAGGTTAATTCTCCATCGCTACAACATCATCATCATAAATTTCATTGCTAAATCATACGGTTTATTTATTTTTTTGATTTTAACCTTTTGTCTCATACAACTTTTAAAGGACAAAAATAAAAAAAGAAGACTGCCTTGGCTTTTTGTGTAACATTTTTTCCTTCTTCCATTTAAAGAAAAGAAAAATTCTTTCAGGAAATAGAGAGAAAAGCGAAAAAAAACTCACACAAACCACATCTTATCTTTCATCTATATAATCAAAGGAAAATTCCCTCACAAAAAAAAAATTTTTTTTTTCTTTTCTTTATTACATTTGATTAAATTTGCTATTTTGAATTTTTTTTTTTTTTTTTTTTTCATTTTGAATTATTATCATCAACTTAATATATTGCCATCAAATGTCAACTACTATAACAGAGAAGGAAACAAGCTCAGCTGTTTCTCCTTCTCCTTTATCATATACTTCATCCACATCATTTTTTAAACATAACAACAATTCTTCTAGTGATTCCCTAGAAACCATTAAGATGACATCGTCGCCTTCGCCAACACCCACCATTACTAATACTACCACTAGTACCACACCTGTTAGTGTTCCAAAGAAAATCATCATTCCAAACTATTATGTTGAACCAAAAGTACCCATAATTGATAATGTACAAGTTGAACCAGTTTCTCCTACAGAATATGTTCAACCACATAAATTAATTCGTAAAAAATCAGGTGAATTAGTTAAATCTTCATTAAAACTTTCCAGTTTATTACAACGTTCTTTATCCACTCCTCAATTATCTATTAAATCTGGTGTCCCTTCTACTCCAAGAAAATCTGTTCGTTTTGCATCAAGATTAATTAAAGTTAAGATGTTTGATGGTTGTGATTCTCCATCTACTGTTTCATCAACTACTTGTTCTCCTTGTCATTCACCACCATCATTTGATTTTGAACCAGATTTTCTTGACGCTGATGATGTTTATACCTTGATTAAAAACAAGTCAAGAGGTGGTAACAGATACAACAGTAGTAGTAGCAGCAGTAGTAGTAGAAGAGGAAAATCATCTGGTTTTGATTGGAACTGGGATAAATCAAATACTTCTTCTTCAAGTTCTGAAGATGAAGACGAAGATGAATATTGGTCAACTCCAAAATCATATTCCATTAAGAATACCAATGGTAATGGTAATGGTAATAATAATAACAATAACAATAACAATAGCAATGCTAAATTTTCTGCTTCTACATCTAGAGAATATAGATTGACTTCACATAATATTCCAAAAATGGTTAACACTCAAGAGGCCATTGTTTGGTTACCTTCTGCATATGTTTTGAAAACCGATGGTAAAACATTTCTTTACGGTTTGGTTAATGTTAAAAATTTAGCATTTGAAAAGAAAATTTCCCTTAAATTGACATTGAATAATTGGAAAACAAGTATTGTTTTTGGTGGACAATCAATTATTTCATATGTTAAATCAATAGATTCTATTGATCAATTTAAATTCAAAATTTCTTTGGATGATTTAATTTATGATTCAAATAATGTTGAATTACAAATGTGTATCAGATATGAAGTTGGTGATTCTGAATATTGGGATAATAATTTCGGTAACAATTATCAATTTAAATTGACTAGAGTTGAAAAGAAGCAAGTTCTTCCTCATTATCCAAGAATTTCAACCACATCAACCAACAAGGAAGATGAATCTCCTCAATTTAATGAATTGGTTTCCAAATTAATGTTGCATAAAGATTCTACTAAAAAGAAGACTGCTGGTCAACTTAACTTTTCAGTATTTAACAATTTTGAAGATACATCAAGATCATCTCGTCCTCCATTGTTGGGTAAATCATATTCATCCAGTGATATTGTTAATAGTCAAAGACAAAGATATTCACAAAGACAACAACGTTCTCATAGAAGAGATACACTTTCAACAACTACAGTTACAACTGCAACTACTGCTAATAGTGCTATCACCACTAGTCCAAGTAAACTTGATTTTTCAAGTTTAAGTTATACTGATTTGTTGAACAATTATTGTTTTGCCAACAATTCTACAACAAGTAACAGTTCATCTACTTCATCTACATCTACACCAAATACTCCAATTTTAACATCTTGTCTGCCTCCATCCACTGCATCGACATTACATTCATTCAGTGATTCAATTCATATTTAATTTTTTTTTTTTATCTATCATTGCATTTTTTTTTCTCAACATTTTATTTGGTTATACTTTTTTTTTATATACAGTAATTTTATCCACTCGCTTATTTCCTATCATTTTTTTTTGGGTTTGAATTTTGTTTTTTTTTTTATTCTTAGTTGTTTACTTTTATATATATATATATAGTATTTCAGGTTTTTATAAATATATAAGGATTTTCGTTTATCATTAACAAAATTACAATACAATATGTCTTTGTAGTAATAAATTATCATTGGTTAATTCACTAGACAGTTGAAGAAAAAAAAAATTTTCTCTTGCATTAAACTAATAACTAAACTGGCCGATCTCGCTTGAGATTTTTGTTTAAAGAAAAATAAAAAAATAAAATAAAATTTTTTTTTTTTTTTTTTCAACCATGAAGGGATCACAATGTTGGGGCGAAATTTGACTCCATGGGGCAACGAAAGATATTACTCTTGGGGACAAGGAGGAGGCGCACAATCATACTTGCATAGTTTACAAATTGTACACGCGTTCACGCGCCTGTACGTGCATACATGCAATCTCAAAAATTTTATTTTTTTGTAGTCATTGATTATATGCAGTACTTAGTATTACTGAAAAAAAAAATAGGATAATTCGGAGAAGTTGAATTTGTGTGTAAAGAGAAGGGGGGGTGTACGTTTTAAAAAATAAAAAAAAAAAAAAAAAGAAACAAAAAAAAAAAATTAAAAATTTTTGAAAAATTTTGTTATTTGAGATTTGCAATTGCGTTATGATATTGTGTAATTTATAAACTATACAGTACTGCTTAAACTACAATTTGATTTTTTTTTTTTTTTTTTTTTTTTTGGGTATAATTTCAATTTCATTACTGTATTTGGTTTCAATGTTGGTCGTGTACAAAAACTCTTTTATGGTATGGTTTTTATTATTATTAATTATGACTTGAGAGGTTTACTGTATACATTTACGAATTGAATTAATTTGTTATAGGGGGAGATATTTTTGATTTGATTTAAAAAGATTTTTATCTAACAGTTTACTACGTCAAATATTACATCATTAAACAGATATAGAACCAAACCTCAATGATACATCATTGCTTTACAAGATGTAACATGATGAAATAAATAGAAAAAAGAAAAGAAACTTAGTGAATAAATCATAACCATAAAGGATCCCTTACGGATCATTCAAAATTAGTTAAGAATCTAGTGATTTGAATTAATGTGGTTTGTCATCATAAAAAAAAAAAAAAAAATTGTGCAATTCCGGAAATGAAATTAATGGTTTGTTTATATGACATTATTGCACAATCTCAATTTCCGATCCAATTTATATTGTTTGTCTGTGTATGTGTGTGTGTGTCTTTTGTATGGGACCATCGGAAATTCTGTTTTATAGAAATTATTACATCGTAAAAAATCAATATTAAAATAAATCCTACTTCAAAGTCTTTTTTTTTTTTGTTAGTATACACTATCCTCAATTAATTGATTTTTAGTTTTTTTCCGGATAAAATATCTGTATTTTGTGAATTTTGTATTTTTGTTTAGTGGAATTGATGATATTGTGGTAGCGCAAACCACTTATATTTGTGACTACTTCTTTTCTTTGCAATATTAAAAAAAAAAAGATATGGTATCATGTATGTATTAAATTTGGAGATTTTCACAAAATAAAGAAATAAGAAGAGAGAGCCGTAGCTGATTAATTAGATTAATAATCCGGAGTATGTTACAAAGAAAAAAAAAAAAAGTTAGTTAATTAAATAATGAAACACGGATAAATTCCGGTTATTCCATAGAAGTTAAATAATCTCAAATAATTAAATGATCTTGGCAATTATGGAATTGGTTTTTGTAAACTTTTAATACCAATTAATCTTATTATGTGGTATGTTGATGATAATTTGATCACTTTTTGGGTTATTTTTGTAAATTTAAATATTAAATTTCTTCGTGGATCAGATTTTTTTTTTTTGTTTAATCCTTGTCGTAACCTTATGTTATTCCTCTCGTACTAACATTGACTTGAAAAAAAATTCTGGACTGAATCAAAAGGGTCTAGATGTGGTTTACTAACCCTACTGTTTTTGGGATGATGCCTCCCTTGACTTGACAAATTTTAATCATCACGTCATCATGTATTACAAGCCACCGCCTCGTTTCGCACTTGACCCATGGGGAAATGCATGTCCAATTATGAAAAGTGGTTGGTATTATTGTTATCGTATTATGAGATGGTAAGGAGTTTACTATTAGTTATAGTAAACTTTCATTTGATCAGTTAGAGATTTGGTTATTAAGCTTGATTTGACGCATATGTAGTTGCTCTAGGACCTTGCTAGCTACTGTGAACAACGCCTTTAATCAATCATTCACCTAATAAGCCAGAGCTCATTTGTATAATAATCAAATTTTACAATTATCATTTGTTATATGGTATATAGCCGATATTAATGTGTTCTGGTAGACTAGTCTTGGAATGGGATAATGGCTATGTCGTATATCGTACAATCTGCTCACGTGACTTTTTTTTTGTTTTTTTTTTTTTTTTATCACCAAAATGACAGACGAAAGAAAAAAAAAGAATTCAATACCAATTAAAAAAAAAAATAATCACCGCACAGCACAGCACAGCACACTAAGCAACGCTTTATTTCGCCGCCAGAGGTAATTAAATCAAATCATGTCATCACAAACATTTACACAGGCTAGATCACAAGCATTATCATTAGAAAAACAAAGTGAACAATTATTATCCAAATATTCTCAATTTCAAACTCAACATAATTTAGATTCAACACCAGAAGAAGAATTAATAATTCAACAAATTAATGATATTTTAATTCGTCGGGATGATGTTATTTCTAAAATGAATAGAATGTCAACTATGCAAACTAGTAATCTAAGTACTAGTAAATTACAACAATTTGCTCGACATCAAGAAAAACTTAATGATGATAAAATTTCATTTAATAATATAACAAATAGAATAATTGAAGAACGAAATAAGAATAATTTATTATTTCATGTTCAAAATGATATTAATGTTCATAAACAAAGAGAAAATATAAGAAATAATCTTAATGGAAATGATTATATTTTAGAAGAACTGGAAAGAGTTGATAATGTTAATTCTATTGCTGATAGATTATTACAAGGTGCATTTAATACAAGAGATGAATTATTAAATCAACGTCAATATTTAAATAATGCTCAATCTCAAATATTGAGTAGTTTACAAAATATACCAGGATTAAATGTATTAATTAGTAAAATTAATACAAGAAGAAAAAGAGATACATTGATTTTAGCATTAGTTATTGCCATTTGTATATTGGTATTGTTTTTTGTTTAAAGAATAAATGAAGTCTTGTTATTGATTGGAAATTTACTTACTTGTTATAATTCACTCTATAATTATAAACATGAATATACAAAATAATAAATACATATATATATAACAAAAATTACAATTGATATAAAAGAAAATTTATTTTAAGATTATAAGATTAAAATCATTGCCGCAAACATGGCAATATAAGATAAGAAAGAAAATGGATTATTATAATTATAACCAGTTGCACCTCCACTCAGGGTAGTTGAAATTGTAATTAACTTTGAATCAAATGGATGACAAGTATTATGAACACCAGTAATTACCTCTTCAATTAAACATATACTTTCATTTTCTAATATTTCATTGCCAATTGTAATATGGTCTTTATTTTCCAATTCTGAAGAATCCCAATATTCTTTATCATCATTACCAAGATCTGTTGAATAACCAATTTCAAATTCATCTATTGTTGATGTGATACCTTCTGGATTAGTACTTGTAATCGGTGTTTGATTTTCATTGTCATGGCTGATTTTATTGCTATCACCATTACTTATTCCATTTTCTATTGATTCATCACCTTCTTCACCAGTAAAATCAATATCATAATCAATGTCTATACCTATATCTATACCTGTGACTGTACTGGTACTAGTTGACATGGCAGGATTATTATTTTGATTGTGATTTTCATTATTAGAATTTTGAGCATCAATACTAACCTTATCAATTTCAGAAACATCTGATTCAATGATTTCAATATAAGTACAACTAACAAAATCATGAGTAATTTCAGCAAAGTTATAGTCCACATCTTCGGTGATAAATTTAATTTTTTCAGTAAAATATTTAGATTTTTCTTTTTCAGAAGATGAAGAATCACGAGCAACAAGAGATTCAGATAAAAACATTGCTGATGGTTCAACAAATTCTGGTTCAGTAACAGTAGTTGATTTTGTCTCATCAATAACTGAAAGTAAAATTGTAGTTGAACCAACAACAACAATAGCTGATCCATCAACAACTGAAACTAAAAGTGTAGAAGTGGTTGAAGTTTCTTCAGTGGTGGTAGATTTATTCAGGTGCATTATAGCTTCACTTATCTGTTCACTCTTGAATCCTTTCTCAGTTGAGATATATGAAGAATTTTTGTAAAAACCACTATCTGAAGCAATATCTTTAATGAGCGAATCAATATCACTTTCTGAATAAACTTTAGTTGTAGCACTAATAGAAGCAACAGTGTCTGCAGCAGCAGTGGTAGTTGATGTCTTACTCTTCTTGTTTGACTCGTTATCAGTTGTTGATTCAGGTTCAAAGTTTCCATCAGTCATCGGTTGAGTATTTGTGGATTGTAAATTAACTACACCAGAAGTAATACCTGTACCAACAACAGCTTCTCCATCATCATCGTCATCACTATTCAAAAACACATCATTGGTTTCCTTAATTCCATAGAATTCTGAAGTTTGAGATGAATCTGAAAATTTTGATGTATCAACATTAATGATATTTTTCCTAAATTCTTCATCAATTAAAACATCAGAAGGTTGAGCAGAACTTAATAACTTCTGGTTTTCAAGATCTATCGATTCCATTGAATTGGAACCATCGTAACTTGTTCTTGTGTCAGTTGTTGTAACTGATGAAGATAACCCATTTTTATTATCAGTTATAGACATTTCAGATGAATTATCCAATAATTGATTAGATGTAACACCTGTTTCGGAAGCAAGCAATGTGGCTTTACTAGGATTAAGTTTGACCTCTGACAGCAGGTTGATTTCACTGGTAGAATGGGCCATGCCACTGGAGACTTCAAATAATTGCATTTCTGAAAAGGCTTCATCAAATGTTGGCTTTGCAAATCGTGAGCTTGATGTTCCAATAAAATCAACACTCAGTGAAGTGTCTAAAGACAAGAATTCTGTGATATTCATAGAATCCACAATGCTGGAATTTTGTTTTGTAGATGCAATTGATCCATCAATTTCATGGGATGAAGAAAATAAATCAGTATCAGAAACACCATTTTCTTGATTAGTTTCAGATTGATCTGCTATGATTTCTGGTTTCTTTATATCATCGACATTTGCAGTTGTTTCATAATTACCAAAATGATTAAGCAAAAAGAAACCACCTGGTAAATATTCTTCGTCGTCATCATCATCACTATCTTCATCTATGTTAACTGCTATAGGTTTTGTTGTCGGTATTGCTTCAAGAATTCCATTGTGATTATTGTCATTGATAACACTGGTAAATTTGTTTCCATC
Source organism: Candida sanyaensis (assembly GCA_911254575.1). Taxonomy (NCBI): domain Eukaryota; kingdom Fungi; phylum Ascomycota; class Pichiomycetes; order Serinales; family Debaryomycetaceae; genus Candida; species Candida sanyaensis. Next base: position 70,338 of record CAJVQF010000076.1, on the reverse strand, counting down.
TTCATTTATCATCACTTCTGATGCTTCTTGCAAAATAATAACTTCATGATTTTCAGTTTCTGTGCTAATAGGTTTATTATCATCAATAATACCTTGTATAAGATGAATGTCCATACCAGCTGTGGTAGTTTCAATCTGAACAATATCTGTTGAACTTGATTTAATTTCAAATTCTGATTCTAAAGCTATGACTGAACCAGGTACCAAACTATATGTTGTTTTAGGTTCCAAAACATTAGCTTCAGTAGATTTCAACAATTCTTCTTGGTCTCTGGAAGGCATAACATTTTCATGATTCTCTTGATCAGATGTATCAGTGTGTTCTCCTTCAGCTATAGCTACATTTGAATCTGCTGTTGTAACTGGTGATAAATTTATTTCAACTTCTTGTCCTTGATTTGAGACATTAGCTTGTGCGTTTAAGTCAGTGGTCTTGGTTTCTTCCAATTCTAATATTGAATCCAACTCAATATATACTTCAGACGCTATTTCTAATTTAATAGAAGATTGGGCAATATTCTCATCCTTCTCTGCTATTACCTGTTCATCTGGCTTGGACTCTGGATTTGTAGAATTAGCTAATGAAGAAGATTGTGAAGCATTCTCAACTTCCTTTAAGTCATTCGGGTGTTCTTCTTTGGATTCATTCTGGTCATTCAGGTTATTTTCAATAAATTGATCTTGACCATTTTCATCAATTGGTGACAATGATGATGTGGTATTTGATTTTGATTGATCATCAATTATCAAGTCAGAATTAACATCCTGTGTTGTTGATGGTGATTCTAAATCCAAATCTGCTTCAGAAGGCTGTTCCAAATTTATGATCAACCCTGGATCTTGGGAATTTTCTCCATTTTGTAAAGGTTCAACTCTTGAACTTGATTCTTCAACCTCAATTAAATTTATTTCAGCTAATTCCGTTGATGTTGTTGTTTGTTGATCAGGTTCTCCTATTTGTTCTAAATTGGATTCATTTTGTTTTTCATTATCTGGAATAACTTCTGGTACCTTGATAATTTCTTCTGAAGGTAATTCCAGCCCCGCAGTTTCGTTTGATTCTGGGAAAAAATCTACTTCTGATGCTGATACAAAATGAATTAAATTATCTGGTTCATCTTTAGTAGAACTCAGCGATGTATCTACTTCAATTAATGATTCCTTATTTTGGTTCAATAAATCTACTGGAATTGCCAGTTCTATGGGCTCATCTGGTAACTGAATTTCCGAAGGTTCTTTTAATTCATTGATCATTGGTTCATCTATAATGGTTGAATCTGCAGGACTGTCTCCATCAAGAGGGTCAACCATACTTTGTTGATTACCATTGTTATCTGGTTGGGAAGCTATCAAAGGATTATCCTTTTTAGTTTCTGTCTCTTCAATCTGATCGGGTTCCTCTGGACTTGTAGTAGGTTTCTCTGGGATTTCTACCTTAGGGGTTGACAAACTTTGCATTAATTGATTATCAATGTCAATATTATCTTTATTTTCTTCTCCATTTTGTGAATTATTGGATTCTTCATTATCTAAGTTTCCAATAGCTGATGCTTCATTAGAGATTTCTTCAAATGTGTCTAAATTCTCGTCGATAGGTTCACCATGCTGTGCATTTTCAGGTATTTTATCTTCACCAGATTCATTTTTATTATTTGAATCTCCGTTATGTGAATTATCAGGTCCTGTATCACCGTTTTCACCAGATTGATCAACATTTTGATTGTTTGATTCTTCATTTGATGTATTTTCAGATTCAGTTATTTCAACATTCGTGTTTCCATTTTGGTTGTCACCATCTGATGAACTTTCAGATCCATCACCATTTGATGAATCACCGGAACCTTCAACAAAACCTTCAACAGATCCTTCAACAGATCCTTCAACAGATCCTTCGCCAGATCCTTCGCCAAATCCTTCGCCAAATCCTTCAGTATTGTTTGATTCTTGATTATCAAACCCTGCTTCTCCATTTGTATTTTCCATGTTGCTATCACCATTTGCTGAATTTTCAGATTCAGTGGTTTCACCATTTGATGAACTATCAAATCCTTCATCAGATTCACCAGATTCACCAGATTCACCAGATTCACCAGATTCACCAGATTCACCAGATTCACCAGATTCACCAGATTCACCAGATTCACCAGATTCACCAGATTCACCAGATTCACCAGATTCACCAGATTCACCAGATTCACCAGATTCACCAGATTCACCAGATTCACTAGATTCACCAGATTCACCAGATTCACCAGATTCACCAGATTCACCAGATTCACCAGATTCACCAGATTCACCAGATTCACCAGATTCACCAGATTCACCAGATTCACCAGATTCACCAGAAATTTCAGCAGATTCACCAGAATTTTCTTTATTTGTTTCACCTTTCTGGGAACTATTGGATCCATCACCAGCACTTGCAATATTTTCTGATTCTTTATTGCCAGACTCAGCTTCAATGTTTCCGTTCTGGTTGTTGTTATTACCGTTTGATGAATCATCAGATCCTTCACCAGAACTTTCGACAGGTTTACTTATACTTTCATTGTTTGATCCTTCATTGGATGAGTTATTTAAATCTGATCCAAATGATCCTCCTGCACCTTCCGAATTACCATTGTTTGATTCATGATTGTCAAATCCGGCAACTTCATCAATTGATGAACTGCCCGATACTTCATTAGGAACTTCACCAGAAGCAGTTGAATTTTCCTTACTGGCTTCACCGTTCTGGGAATTGTCTGATCCATCACCTGAACCGTCACCATTTAATGAATTGTCAAATTCGTCAACTTCACCATTTGTATTCTCGCTGTTGCTGTTACCATTTGATGAACTACCTGAACCTTCATTGTTGGTTAATTCTTGATTAACAGATACAGTTTCACCATTTGTGTGTTCCTTGTCGCTATCACCATTTGATGAATTATCAGGAACAGCAGCTTCACCATGTATATTTTGATTATCGCCACCATTTGATGAACTACCTGATCCATCACCAGAGCCTTGACCGTTTTCTGATCCGTCATTATTAGACCCAGATCCTATATTTATATTTTCATTAGAATCACCATTTGATGCATTATCAGACCCAGCTTCACCGTTTAGGTTTTCGCTATTACTATCATCAATTAATAAACTTTCAGAACCTTGATTATTATCAGAACCTTGATTATTAGAACCATCACTAGAATCACTATTTGATGAATTATCAGAACCAGCAACTTCACCATTTGAATTTTCATTGTTGTCACCATTTTGAGAACTGTTGGATTCATCTCCAGAACCTTGACCGGTTTCACCATTTGTGTTTTCATTGCCATTACCATTTGATGAACTGTCAGATCCATCACCATGTGATGAACTACTCGATCCTTCACCAGAACCTTCATCGGGTTTAGCTATGTTCTCATTATTGGATCCCTCAGTAGATGAATTATCAGATTTGTCACCAGAACCTTGACCTTGACCTTGACCTTGACCTTGACCTTGACCTTGACCTATGCTAGACTCTTTATTATCTGATCCAGCAACATTATTTGAGTTTTCACTCTCAATATCACCATTTGATGAATTTTCTGATTCATCACCAGAATTTTCACTAGACTCAACTGAATTTTCATTACTTAATTCTTTATTTGGTGAATTATCCAATTCATCAGGAATTGGTTTATCATCTGTTGAACTTTCAGGAACTGGATTATGGGGTTCTGGATTATTTATTCCTTCCAATTCCCATTCCCCATCATTTATTTCAAGTGTATGTTCTGGAACATTTTGGTATATTACATCTGGTTTAGTATCTGCTGATTCTGTCACTTCGGAACCTTTATTAACCTCTGTGACACTAACTTCAGGTTGAGGAATATTTGTTTCAATACCTCCAACACCAACTTGATGAACTACACCAAATGCACTAGTATTTGGATTTTTTATAGCATCAGTAGTTTTACCTATTCTAATAGAATGAATTTGAACATCACCATCACCATTATGTTCAACATTAACCACTGCAGCAGCTGTAGTTTCTTTCCCATCTATGATGGTTACAAAAGTAGTTGTATATGTTTCTGGTTCGGAACCAGCAGCTTTTGGAATATTCTCATGACAAATTTCACAATTATTAGCTTGAGTTGAACCAGATGGGGTGGAGCATTATATGATAATGCATCATTGGTATTATCACATGAAACAATTTTAAAGTTTCCTTGATTATATCCTTTCCCAATTAAAAAATATTTAATATGACTCATATGTCTCATGGTTAAAATTCCCGAAGATGGATCATATTCCCAAGGAGGTGTTTTACCCTTACCTGCTAATTTAAGACCAATGGAAATTATATTACCATTACCAAATCCAGCAACTTTATAAGTATTATGATGAGTTCCTGGAACTGAAAGAATACTACTTGAATCAGCAAGAACAAAAATTTGATTATTTGCAGTAAAACTTGTTTTTAATTCAATTTTAGAAGATTTATGAATTGTTATACATCCATTACCTAAAATTGTTCCTGATTGTTCAAAAATATGATTATAAAGACAAATTTGTCCATTATTTGTTATATCTGATGAATGACCCGTGGCAAGAATTGCTCGGTGTTGAAGACGAGGATCTCTATGAAGAATAATCAAACCATTATTGGTCCAACTTTTGGCTTTAAGATAAGTATGTGAAATACCTGAAGACAGTGATGTATAAAGATACATTTCTCCTTTATTTTCAAATACTTTCCCACTTAATTTATAGTTACTTGCATGAGTTGCAGATTTTGAATTGAAAACAATTAAACCATTGTTGAAAAGTTGAGCATGACTATGATCTCCTAGACATTTTAATGGTCGTGATTGACTTTTACTGGTGATAAAAAGGGATGCTTCATTTGTCATTGTTCCATGATATTCAAATATATAATTATTTAAAATTGACCAAGAAGTACCTTTAAGAATATTTACATTATCAAATTTTAATGATTTTGTATCATATGTAATTGTATTTTGCCAAATTACAATATCGTTTCTGGCTGTAGTTAATCCAACTGATAATAGTAGTAGTGATAATAACCAAACCATTATATCCATTACGATATCCAAAAGTTTAACAATTCAAAGATTTTGTAAAATAACTTTCAAAAAAAAAAAAAAAAAAAAAAAAAAAAAAAAAAAACCTGCTGGTTGATAAATGAATATATAAAGGTTAGTATAATTACGATAAAAAAAAAAAAAAAATGAAAACTGAAAGCATCGAGGAAAAAGAAATACCAATCAATGATAAAGATTCAGATTTTACATCATTGTAACTATCACTTACTACCCAATAGATATTATTATAATTGAATAATTAATTTGGTTGCCTCGGTTTTGAGTTAATAGAATAAAATAATTAATGAAATAATAATAAAATTAAAGAGTAATATTCATACAGATACAACTCAATTTAATCAATAGATACTGCCAAGAAGCGATTAATTTTGTATATATCTTGAGATTAACTATTGAATTATATACTTACTAAAAGCTTGTTTTAAATATTGTTAGTGTAGATTGATTATATATATATTGGTTTAAAAAGGACTCAAGGTTCCAATAGTCGTGGAGTTACCAAGATTAGTACAACGAGAAGTAATCTTACGAGTAGAAGATATTTTACGAGTAGGAAGAATTTCAAAATAGACCAAAAACAAAACAAAACAAAAAAAAACAAAAAGAACAAAATTATTTTGACGTCAATGTTGCAAAAACAAAAACAAAATACCCGTATCTCCCCTTAAAGATAGTTATCATTAAATGGATAAGTAATCAATGGTAACATTGTATAATTTGATTAAAATTACAACTATTTTTTTTTTTTTTTTTTTTGTTTCTTTTATTATTATGATTCCTTATTTCTATTAAATCACTCACGAGTCACATTTATTAATTTGGTCATATTAGTTCCAAAATTGGATGTATCTTAGACATTAATAGAAGATAATTATTAAGATGAAAGTTATGATGGAAAGGATTACAAAATACACAATTCATGGAAATACACAATTTATGGAAATATATAATTCCGAAGAAGCATTTTATTCACGAATAAATAAAAAAAAAAAGGTCTAGAATTTTGCATCACTTACAAAACAAAACAATCAAACAATTTGATTTATTCCCTGTTTCCAACTTGTTTACTCTATATATATATAAGGGATGGGTTTAAGTTATTCCCGTTGCAATTGGATTCTTGTTGATTAATCTAAAGTTAGTTTCTTTTTTATGCTATTATCAGCTGATTTGTTTTTATATCAGAGGGTACAAGATTATACTCACAAAATTAATACCATATATATAATAGTTTATTTATGTAATTTGTAATCTTTTTTTAAAAATTTTGAGAACATGGTTGAATCAATTAACTGGTTATTCAATTTTAGAAATTAAATGTCGTGCGATATTTTTCATTTCGCGACATCTGATTTTTTATTTTTTTTTTTTTAAACTGTGATGGAAAAAAAAAAAAAGACATCTCATCTCTCTCTCTGTCTTAATACTAACGAAAAAAAAAAAAAAAAAAAAAAAATTTCAGAGTCCTGAATTATCAAAAGAAACATTTAAGTACAATCCATATATTAATTAATTACTTATTATTCATAATCATAATGGCTAAGAAACAATCTATTTCCAAAGCTCTTGAAAATGTCGAGAAAATAAAGGTATCCAGTGATAAATCTATTGAAGAAATTGAAGAAGATTTACAATTACCATCTTCATCCGATGATGAAGATATCAGTGGAGAAGAAGAAGAAGAAGAAGAACATGTTTTATCTGAAGAAAGTGATGATGAAGAAATTGATGATGAAGAAATAAATGGTTTGTCTAGTGATGAAGAAGAAGATCAAGATGATGATGAAGATGTTGAAAAATCAAAGAAATCAGGACATTCTGTGAATAAAATTATTAAAGCTAGTGAAGATGAAGAAGATTCCAAATCAAATAAGAATAAAAAAACTAAGAAATCTGGTGTTGTATATATTGGTAGATTACCAGAAGGATTCCAAGAAAAAGAATTAAAGACATATTTCAAACAATTTGGTGATATAATCAATCTTAAATTATCTCGTAATAAAAAGACTGGTAAGAGTAAACACTATGGATTTATAGAATTTCAATCATTTGAAGTTGCTAAAATTGCTGCTGAAACCATGAATAATTATTTATTATTTGGTCATTTAATAAAATGTGAAGTTGTTAATGAACCATTTAAAGATTTATTTAAAGATTCTAAAAAGAAATTCAAGGTTATTCCATGGAAGAAAATAGCTAAAGAAAAACATGATAAACCTAAATCAGCTAAAGAATGGGCTAAATTGGTTGAAAATTTCGAAGAATCAAAAAAGAAGAAACAAGATGAATTGAAAAGTAAAGGTATTGATTTTGATTTAAGTGCTATATAGATTAATTAAGCGCAAAGAAGCAAAATAATAATTAGCGAAATAAAAAAAAAATACCAATTCTGTAAGTAATAGATAAAAGGGGAACTAAATTTGAAGTTATCAAATCTATCCTCGATGTATGTAGAGTTATTGAATCTATCAAAGATGTAGAATTGTACATTTGTTACTGGGTATTGTGGGAAAAATGGATATTATTGCTTTTACCCGATTAGGTAAAATTATCCGTAAACTGGCTTTGATTTCCGTCATTCTATCTCTCTCTCTCTCTCTCTGTTACACTCACTATCATTTTCTGTATCTTTTTTATTATCTTTATCGAAAATGGGCATAGCTGCGAAATATATGTTGAAAGATTTTGTATGTGATTAAATAAATAAAATTCATTGACAAGATTGTGAAATTAGAATAGGGACATTTATCATTGGTTTATTCAAAAAAGTTAAATTTTCATTTCAAATAAACATGTGGGAATTTTCACAGATACTGTAATTACCACAAGGAAAAAAAATCGTACCATCATTACACCAACATCTCATCTGTGACTACCTACACGGAGAGGTAGATATGTGGGGGAGGGTGGAGAGTTATTCAATGTAAAAGAGAAATATCTCATATGGAATTATACAGAAATTGTATAAGAACATCTTGTGAAAAATGGATAATATCCTGTATATAACTCAGTTTCATTTATTATTTTTTTTTTTTTTTTTTAATTCGTTCTCTTCTTGTTCTTGAAGGTTATCGTATAAAACCACACAAAAATTTCCCACCGTTTAAAATTTCTGTAAATTTTTTTTTTTGGGTTTTTTTTTTTAATTATTAAATCAATCAACAACTAAAATTTATTATTATTATTATTATAGACAATGACTGATACTGATACTACCACCACTGTTTACACTGCTGAAGAAGTTGCTAAACATACCACTCATGATGATTTATGGGTTGTTATCAATGGTAAAGTTTATAATGTTTCAAGTTATATTGATGAACACCCAGGTGGTGAAGAAGTCATTATTGATTGTGCAGGTACTGATGCCACTGAAGCCTTTGATGATATTGGACATTCTGATGAAGCTAATGAAATTTTGGAAAAATTATTTATTGGTAATTTGAAAGGTGGTAAAATTGTTGAAACTAAAAATTCTCAAGTTGGTGGTACTTCTGAAGATTCAGGTGTTAATTTCCCATTAATTGCTGTTGGTATCTTTTTAGCTGCTTTTGCTGTCTATTATTATAAAACCAACTTTGCTTAGATCCAAACAAAGAAATTAAGAACAAATCATTTATATACAATTCAACACACTAACACATCACATCACATCACACATCAGATACAAATACACACAACAGGTTTGAAATAGAAGAAAATAAGAAATGGGTCAATAATATAGCAGCATGGTAGTGTTTCACCATATCAACAGATTATTAAATGATACATTGAGAGGTGAAGATCACACACATACACACATATACTAGAAGCTTTATTATCATCATCATATGTAATAATAACAAACTAATACATATATACACAAATAACACAGGTAATATATTCAACATGGAATGAAATGAAACAGACGATACAAAAAAAAAAAAACTTGATTTTCTCTTTATCACATCAGATGTTACCTTTAAAAAAAAAAAAAAAATCAAATCATTTCACCAATTTGATATTTCTCTAATTAAACGTATGATGTAAGATATTATCAGGAGTTATCGGAAGTTTTCGAATAATATTACATTACAATAGTTTTACATGATTCTTTATATATCTTGACATGTATTTAGTATATCGTATATTTTATATTTTATATTTTAAAAGGGGACCTTTTAACCCCCATCGTTATGAAATTTTGATCTGATTGCATTTAAAATTAGGATGTGCAAATTTTCATAAATTCTTTTTTTTTTTTAGTAAGCGAATTTTTGTTGAGTATTATTGGGTACACACATATAAAATTTTAATTCCAATGTGTAAAAATGTCAACAGAAAAAAAAAAATTTTGGGTTTTCTTTTCTACTTACGGAGATCAAAACCGTCAGAAAAAAAAAAAAGTTTCACACGCGTCAATAAAAAACTGATTCCCTTTAAATGTATGTGTATGGGTAGAGACAGAATAGACAACATTAAAATACACTTTACACTTTACACTATATTCAAGATACATATAACAACTAAATGATATAGTTGAGATTAGTCAACACAATCAATAATGTTCTGATTCATATGAAATATATATATTGATTATTCCTGAGAATTGATTTTAACCACTTTGTTATGAAATTATAGATTTTGAAGAAATCAAGGTTATAAATGATACAGGTTATAAGTGATATATTTAGAATTAATCTATGATACAATGTTGTTTATTAGTTGTGGATTTTTAAAAGTGCAAAAAAAAATTGGTTAATCATCATAGTGTGATCAATGATACAGAAGAATGATCATTAAATATTCATATTATTACCATTAAAGAAACACTAGTTCACTTAATTGTTAGATATTTAATCATGATGAGTAGTGTTAATTTAATTCTTGAGACGTCATAAACTAATGTTACATGATATTAAAATTCCATAAACTCTGTTTCTTGATTTTGGGATTCTAAAATATAAGAAATTTTCCATAATGTTGTTATTCAGAGAACATGATCAATGACCCAATCATACTTTATAAAAATTACTTTTAATTTTCCTTACTTCTCTTTTGAATCAACTGTTGTGCTTTTAAGTTATATCATTCAGAAGTAATCTTTATCATTTGTTATAAGTTTTTTTTTTGCAACCAACTCTATCCATGGCTTGATAATAAATACTACCAAGGTGTCAATAACAAAAACCAGCTACTCATTCTAAAGCAAGACAAAGTTTTACTATTAACACATAATATTTTTATACATTTATAAATATCTATTGGTTCATCTACTTGTGTGTTTAAATATAAGATGTATGAATAATGAATTATTTATCTTGGATATTAATACCCACAATATTTTTTTTTATTGAAACATAAACACGACTTTGATAATTGAATTTTTTTTTTTTATTTTTGCAACCTCAAAAATGAATTTTTTTCTTTTTTAATCAACATTGTAATAATAATTACTCGCTACAGATATATCATTATTATCCTATATATATGTAGTATTTTACTTGATAATTATAGGATATAAATCTTTAATTCTTTTTTTCTTTTTATTTAATATTAATGTTCTTAATTTGCATAGCCTTGATTATTAATATCATGGTATTTCTTTTTTTTATGTTAAAATTTATGTTCAATTTCTAACAGAATTTATATAAAAATCAATGATGATCATATAAATTTATTTTCTAGTATATTGTTACTTAATAAACCAAAAAAAATCCCCTTGATTAATAATACAAGTAATATATATATATATATATATATATCCATCCCTAATTGCTTACATGTAATTATTGTTTTGATTAGTAGGAGGGATATTCAGAGCATAGCTTTAAACACAAATGAACAAACAACAAAAAAATACATCTTCTACAAAACATACAAGTTTACATTTATTAAAAACTGATCCTACTAGTAAAAAAAATTTCATATGGTTAATCATTAAAGCTATTTGTTATAGTTCAAGTTAATATCAATTTCTTTGTTTTTTTTTTTTTGCAGCTAGTATTTATATCTTTGAGAATGATTTTGAACACATGTATTTATGGTAAATGTGTTACACAAATATATATAAAATTTTCAAAATATGTGTTTATACACGACTTAGAATCCTGCACATTATTGGAAATTTTTTTTTTTTTTTTCTGTCTCTCTTTTGGATGGTTCACAGTATGGGAAAAATTCTTTGAGGTTCATCAAAAATTTTTTTTTTTTCTCTTCTTTTCACTTACTTGAAAAAAAAAATCTTCTTTACTTTTTTTTTTTCTTTTTCCCTTTTTTCCCCTTTCTTATTACAATACTATAAATCAAATACAGTACAACATGGTATGTTAGAAATCAATTAAATTAAACCATTTTAGACATTAGATGAATCATTTAATATAAGTATACTGACATGATAATTTTTTTTTTATTTTAGGACGCTAAAACCCCAGTTACTTTAGCTAAAGTTATTAAAGTCTTAGGTAGAACCGGTTCAAGAGGTGGTGTTACTCAAGTTAGAGTTGAATTCTTGGAAGATGCTTCAAGAACCATTGTCAGAAACGTCAAAGGTCCAGTTAGAGAAAATGATATCTTGTGTTTGATGGAATCTGAAAGAGAAGCTAGAAGATTACGTTAAGAAATTTATCTATTACTTCACAGGATGATTAATTAATTATTATTATTATTATTTAATGAATGAATAAACAAAACAAAACAAAACAAAGAGAGAGAAAAGAGGAGATGATTATGAGAATGAATAAAAAATCAAATTAAATGAAAATCCCAATTTCCCTTTACTTCAATTAAAAAATATAAAAAAACAAATTCAAGTGTAATTTTAGTTGCATAATGATGTGATATTTCAATAATTTAATTTTTTTTTTATTTATTTAATACATGTCATTTCTATAATAGATTTTTTTTTTATGCTTATGGGAGGAAGGGAATTATCAAGAATATTAATACAATGGATGAGACGGGGGAGAGAAAAGGAAATGTTTGATTTAAATGAACCAATTTAGAGGATCAATCAATATGGTTTATCTATCTATATCACGTTCCTCCCCCACATAAGTTCCAATGTTTTCTTGATATTGTAGATATTTCCTTAAACTACCATGTTAATCTCTCTCTTTCTTCTTATTTTTTCTTTTCGAAAAAAAAAAAAAAATTGCGTCGTGAAAATCACGTGCATTTAATATTCTTCTAGGGCTCCAGCCCTAATGCGAAAAAGTCGTAAAATTTCCATGTCGCAAGAGATTTTGAAGCGACATTTAGTGGATTATTTTCTACGACATCAAGCGACATTTGTCGTTTTCTTGATTTTGAAATGACATTTTAGTTTTTTCTTTTTGTTGAGTGAGAAATATCAACGAAACACGATGAAAATCATTCAAAAAAAAAAAAATATCATTTACAAAGGATAATATAATAAGGTTACAATAATAGGAATAAAAAAAAACCTAATTAATTAATCAATCACACGAAAAGAAAAGAAAGGATTTTTGAGTTATAACCATGTCTGATTTAGAAGATGATTTGTTAGCATTAGCAGGTGGGGAAGATAACACCTATGAATCTGAATCTGAAGAAGAAATTCCATTATCTAAAAGAAAACAAACAACTACTGGATCTGAAGATGAAGATGAAGAAGATGATGATACTGTTTTATCAAAACGTCGTAAAGTTGATCAAAATGATTATACAGAGGAGGATGAAGAGGAAGAAGAAGAAGAAGAAGAAGAAGAATTGATTAATCCATATCCATTAGAAGGAAAATATAAAGATGAAGATGATCGAATTGAATTGGAAGATATGGAAGAAGTTGAAAGAGAACAAATTTTATTTGAAAGAGAACAAGAAATGGATAAATTTAGAGAAAAGAAATATTTACAAGAAAGAATGAAAAAACAAAAACAAGTTAATAAATATCGTTCAATTGAAGAACCAACAAGAGTTTCTGGTAGAGCTAAAACAGGAATTAAACCAGATAAAAAGAATAAATTGAATGAATTAAAGAAACAAAGAGAACAACATTCAAGAAAAAAGAGTAGAAAGAATTTAGATTATGATGAATATTCTGAAGATGAAGATGAAGATGAAGAAGATGAAGAAGATGAGGATGATGAAGATATAGCAGGAATATCTGAAGATGAATTTGATGATTATGAAGAAAATGTCCAATGGGGAGGAATATCTAAAGTTAAGAAACCAAAACAAAAGAAATCTACTGAATTAGCTAAACTTGTTGATATAAATAAGATAACGTTTGGATGGAGAACATTTCAACAATATTGTTTTAATCCTGGATTTGATATTGCTATAGTAGATACATTTGGTAGAATTAATATTGGACCTGATAAAATCACTAGAAGAGAATCTTATAGAATGGTTAAAATAATTGGAGTTAAATTTAAAAAAGATCGATCATATAGATTAGGAAGATCAAGATTTGATATTTATTTGACAGTAAGTCAAAATCGAACACAAACTAAAGATTTTCCAATTAGTTTTTTTTCCAATTCACCAATAACTGAAGAAGAATTTGATAGATATATTAAAGAATTAAAGAAAACTGATGAATTAATTGATTTATTAGATGATGTGAATAATAAATTTGAAGAAATTGAAGGATTTTTCAAAAAAGGATTAAGTGATAAAGATATTAATTTAATGATTGAAAGAAAGAAACAATTAAATAAAGAAAAAGGGAATATAGTTGGAGCTGATGCAGTTGCTCAAAAAACTAATTTAATGGATGAATTAAAGATTGCTAAACAACAAGGTAATTTTAATAAAGTTGGGAAAATTCTTGATGAATTAAAAAAAATTGAAAGAATTTTAGAACGTGAAACATCAATTAATTTACAAAATAATGATTCAAATATAAGTAAAGTTAATGAACGTAATAGAAAATTAAATTCAACAAATATTAGAAAAGCAGAAATTAAAAATAAATCATTATTAAATCAACAACAAAATGATGGAGGTGATCCATTTTCAAGATTAAAAACAACAACAAAAATGTTTTATCAAGATTTAATTAATCAAGAAAATGAAAAAGCACTTAAAGAAGTTAATATGCAAGAATTAATTGATGAAAAAAATAAACAAGAAGAAAAAATATCAAAATCAACTTATAGAGATTTAGGTGAAATGGAAAAATTAATTAAATCAATTGATTTTGACATTGAATTAACGTTTTAAAGAGAGAGAATTATTATTATAATTGTATAGTTAATATTAATATTAGTATTAGTATTAGTACAGTGTACCGTAAATATAGTAATTACAATAAATGTAAGTGTAATGATGAGAGAGATTTACCAAAGGAGATTACATATTTCTCTATTGAAGTAAATGACGGAAACGGTATAATTACCGTTTCAGGAAAGATGGAAAGTCGTATCTCCTGACAACGGGAAAAGGACCGAAAAAACAGGAGATTAAGATCGGGAACATGTACAGTGTAAATTTGGGGGGGGGGGGAAGAAAAGGAAATAAATTTGTAATCAACACAAAATACATGTACAATTTGAATACTAAAAATTGATTGGTGAAGATGAGAAAGATTTCGCCGCGGCTAATTATGAAAGAAAAAAAAAAAACAAATTGTACTATAGTACACTACCCGCTAACACAAGGTGGAAAAAAAAAAACAACAACGGAGAATTACTGTAGAGTCAATTATGGAAAGGGGAATGTTTTGTGAATATTCTTCAAATGGAATAAGGACAATATGTAGCTTATTAATAAGATTATACAAGGGCTTATAATTAATAAAAAAAAAAAAAAAAAAAGAAGTAGAATGATTAGATTAAGTTTTGAAGATCTTTTAATAGTAATAAGAATACAATTAATGAAAAATGAAAGAATATACACATTTTATTTTAGTTAATACAAAAATTGCTTTTTAATTTTTCTGTTCTCTTAATTTGACTCAGAATTTTTGTTTAATTTGTATGATGAGTAATTTGTAATAAATAAAAAAAAAAAACGTTGTCTTAATTTGGTTAATCAATCCCGTACAGGAGAAAGAGAAAGAGAGAGAGAAAGAAAAAATTTTTTTTTTCTTCTTTGCTAATTTAATTTTAAATATATAAGAATCAACATAAATTTCTCATTCAAAAGTTATATTGAGAAAGAGAAAAAATTTTTTTACTTTTCTTACTTTTGGTTTTACTTTTTTATTTCAAAGATTTGTTTAATATCCAATCATTCAAATACATAATGAATTTTGATTATTTACAAAATTTAAATATTGATTTTGGCAATAATGTCAATGATTCAACAATTTCACCACAAATGGATCAACATGATTTAGATTTATTTACTCAAGCAGCAACTAATGATTTTTTTTCTTTAGATGTTTTTGGTAATGATCAAATTCCAATTAAACCAAAACAACTTGAACAACAACAACAAGAAGATTCTCCAATAAATGAAATGATTCAAATTAAACAAGAACCAATTGATAATTCTCAACAATTAGAACAACAATTTACTGATTTTGAATTTACAAATATAACTCCTCCACAACAAAGTCAATTTAATACTACTAGTACTAATAGTACTACTAGTACTTTAACTAAAAATATTGAATCAATTAACAAACCAGCAGTAGTTGCAGCTCAAGAAGATAAAAGAAAGAGAAATACAGCAGCAAGTGCAAGATTTAGAATTAAAAAGAAATTAAAAGAACAAGAACTAATACAACGTTCAAAAGAATTGGAAGAAAAAGTATCTATATTGGAAAAAAAATTAAAAAGTATAGAAATGGAAAATAAAATACTTAAATCAATTCTTTTAAAAGAACAAGAAAAGAAAAATGAAGATTTATTAGAAACTATTAAAAAAAGAAGTCTAGATGATTGGCATTGGAGTTCTTAAACCTAGTAAATTAAAAAAAAAAAAATTAAACTATATAAAAATTCTTCATGTATTAATGACTACTAAGTAACACACCACATAATAATAATAATGGTATATATATAAAAAAAAGAGCAGAACCTATTGAAAGAATAATGGATTTATTTTTTTGGTTTTTGGTTTTTGGTTTGATATTTGGTTTTTGATATTTGATATTTGATTTTTAGATATTTTAAATAAAGTATATTTTGTAGTAATATCATTTGTACAGTTTTCAATTCATACAGTAAAGTATATCAAGATTACATTATTGATATGTTTATTTGTAAACTAAGGGGAATGACTAGTACCTGTACTATACTATAGGTTGTACATTAGTGATTTGATACATCAATTATTTATTACCACGGGTAAATGGGGAGAGGTAATAGGAACGAGGTAAAAAAAAAAAAAAAATCGACCTACAGTACACACATTGTCGTACCAGAAAAAAAACACATGACTCCGTCTGTCTGCGATTGTGTCTGTGTCTGTGTTTATCTCCACTCTTCATTCATCCCACATCCCATCTCTCTCCCCCCCTTTAAGCTGCGACGTATTTATGCAATGAACGTACGGTTCTCTGCCCCCAAAATAATAATAAAAAAGAATCATCGACCCGAAAGTTGATGCTTGAGGCGAGTGTCGTACAGATTCCCATTGAAATCAAAACCGCAGTAGCAACATTAGAGAGAGAGAGAGAGAGAGAGAGAGAGAGAGAGAGAGACTAAAATTAAAATAGGAGATGTCAGAAAATTAGGGCAATAATGAAAATGGCACAAGGCTTATTGTCAAATAATTATAACCATATATACTGTATTCTTTTTTTTGTTTAATTACACATAAGAGTATTTTATACCAATTATTAATAATACAATATTAATCCCTCCTTTCCTTTTCCTCCTCTATTAAATATAATTAGATAGTAGTAATGTACAGTTAAATCATATGTATATATTTAATTAAATTAACACTGGTTGATCACGTGAACCAACTAAATTATTTTTTAGGGAAATTATATGAGAATTACCCAGAGAGAGAAATAAAATTAAAAAATAAAAATAAAAATTGTGCGAGATTCAAAATTTTGTTTTTTTTTTTAAAGGCTATTCAACAAACAAAGAAAATTTTAAAAAATACTACACAAACATTTCAATGATAAATTAAAACAAAAATAATCATTAATAAACTCATCATTTCATTTTATCAATTGAAATTAAGTTTGATAATAAAACAATTTTTTTTTCATATTTTTATATATTTATTTATTTTCTATATATCCTTACTGGAGTTTAATTCATTTTATTTAATTACATTTATCTTATTCAATTCATTTGAATATACAATTATCCCACTCCTTTTAATTTTTTTAATTTTTTTTTTTTGGTTGTTTTTACTCCACATACTCATACACATACACACCACATTACATTACACTCAATTTTTCTTTAATAATAGACACATCATCATCATCATTAACAACACCATTAACAACACCATTAACAACACCAATACCAATGTCCAATCTTCCTAAAATTCAAACTCCTGAAGATGAGAAAGATTCTTTATTTGATGATTCAATCTTTGGTAAACCCGAATTACATCATACTTTATCTGATCGGTCAATTTCTCCATGTCATACTGATCAATATGATGAACATCAAGAACAATCAATACTGTCATTAGAACAACGATTAAGACAAAGACCTGGTCCTCTGGTTATACAACATATGCCTGTTAGTTCATATATTAAAAATCATTCAACTACATCTATTTTTGCTTCAAAAGATGTACCAGGTCTGCAAGATAGTACTAGTATAAAATTAGCTTCTTCAAATAATCCAACTATTGTTATGGAATTAGATTTAAATGGGAATGTTCGTTATTTAAGTAAAAATTGGGAATATGTTGTTGGTACTAATATTAAAAAAATCTTAAATAGACATATTTCAAAAATCATTATTGCTAATAATAATGAAGATGTTCAAGTATTTAATTCAGCAATTGATGCAATGATTAAAGAAGATTGTAGTTATAAAGTTAAATTCATTACTGCTACTAATCGTATAAGAAGAGAAAAATCATTAAGTCGGTCCCATGATTATCAAACTAAAGAACAACAACAACAACTACAAGAGGAATCAGAAGAAGATGATTATGATGATGATAATGGAAAAGTAAAATCAAGAATAAAAGATGATGAAATACCTAGACCTAATTATCTTACTCCTCATAATTCTGTAGAAGATTTATCATCTACTCAATTGGATGAATATACTAGTCCCATACAATGGCAAGATGAAAATAACCAGGGTAGAGAAGGAGAAGGAGAAGAAGAAGAAGAAGAAGAAGAAGAAGAAGAAGATGGGGAAACTTCAAGTACATTATCTTCAGAGATATCTAATGATGGAGAAGTTATTGAATTAGAAGCAGAAGGACTTCTAATACAAGATCCAAAAACTAAATTACCTACTCATTCAATGTGGACTATTCGTCCATTTGTTCAAATTGATTTGGATTTAACATTACCTCCAACACTTATAGATTTATTAGGTTTTGGTGCTGAAATATTTGAAGGTTATTTAGTGAATCTTAAAAATGAAGGGATTATTGATGAAGATAGTGTACCACCTCCCAAAACAGTATTATGTCGGATTTGTGAAACTTATTTCCCAGCTTGGTTTATTGAAAAACATTCAGATATTTGTATATTGGAACATCGTGCTGGTGAAGATTTACAACAATTTCATGATGCCATTAGTGAACAACGTGATTTGGTTATTAGAGTATCTGAAAGTATTGTAATAGCTGGTCAATTACTGCCATCACCCCTGATGCTGGGACTGAGTACTCCACCTCAATTATTAACCAACCAATCTCATATTGCATTGTCTTCATCAACAGTATCATCATTGATGTCGACAACATCATCTAGTTCATCAGAGGAAAGTAGTGGTCTGTCAACTCATATCCTTTTGGATTATAAAGGAATACCATTACCAGTTACACCAGATCTTCCATCTCCTAAATTAGCCAATAAAGTCTTGACAAAAAATTTCCAAGCTAAACATAAATCACTCATGTATTCTAAAAAATTCCCTTTTGGTATATTACAAAGAATTGTTGAATTATGTGATGAGGCATTATTGATTAATCCTCCATCTAATAATGATGATGATATTTTGGAATTTTCTCCAGCATCAGAAAAAGCATTAAATTCAGTTATGAATCCTAAAATTCTTGAAACTTCTGACTTGGCAATTAAACAAATTATTGAAGACACTCAACAATTGATATCTGATAAATTAGATACTCTTTCTCGATTAGTATCTATTTTACAATATCTGGAAAAGATTAAACATGAAGTAGATATGTTGGTTTTGAAAACTGTCAAGGAAACTGTGGAAAGAATAAAAATTCAAACCATTTTAAATTCAAGAGAATGTACTCCATTGGAAAAGGATAAAGATTATGCTTTAGATATTTCAGAATCAGAAGATCTGGTATTGGGTGAACCTATTACTGTTGCTCCTACATTACAAGCACCAAAACCACGAAGAAGTGATAAAAGTCCAAGTGGAACACCTAGTTTATTAGCGTTTGAAAATGCCGTGACTCCTAAAGATCTTTTACTTAAAGATAATATTGGAAATCATAATAACCATAATTCTACCGCTGCTACTACTGCTACTACTAATAATAATAATAATTCTAACAGTAACACAAGTTTTATAAGATCACAGAATTCATCATTTTCATCAATTCCATTAAATAGATCAGGATCAAATTCTTCAACACCAAGAGCATCTTCAGGTGGCATTCCATTACCAACAACCACAAGTAATTCATCTCGAGATTTACTTGAATCTATGCAAACATTGGATTTATCAAAACGTTCTTCGGAAAGTAATTCTCAATATTCATCACCAAGACGTCATTTATCTCCAGCTCCTTTATATGTTGAAAAGACAAACTTGACAACTTTACAAAAAAATACTTTGGAAACACCTAGTTCATCTCCATTCATCTCTACCACCACTACTATTAATAATGATGATAAAAAAATCACCCATTTGTCATTAAATACTCATTTTTCTCATCATTCTTCGGCTAGTTCAAGTCTGAAGAGTGCCACTATGAAACAACAACCTCCAATGTCACCATTATTAGTTTCTGTTCAACCCCCAACTAAAACTACTGGAGGAATTAAAGATTATGAAGTTATTAAACCAATTAGTAAAGGTGCATTTGGATCGGTTTTTTTAGCCAAGAGGAAAATTACTGGAGATTTAGTTGCCATTAAAGTATTAAAGAAACGTGATATGGTTGCTAAAAATCAAGTTTTAAATGTTAAATCTGAACGGGCGGTTATGATGAGACAATCTGATTCACCATATGTTGCTCAATTATATAGTAGTTTTCAATCACGAGAATATTTATATATTGTTATGGAATATTTAAATGGTGGAGATTGTGCTACTTTAATTAAAAATTTAGGAACATTAGGAGTTGATTGGACAAGAAGATATATTGCGGAAATAATTGTTTGTGTTGATGATTTACATAGTCGAGGAATCATTCATCGAGATTTAAAACCTGATAATATTTTAATTGATCAGAATGGACATTTAAAATTGACTGATTTTGGATTATCTAGATTAGGTGTGGTGGGAAGACAAAGAACTCAACAACATAGAAAGAGTAGTACTAATGAACAAGGTCTTGAATTATTTAGAAGTATGATTGAAGATTCTCATCATAAAAGAACAAGTTCAATAACTCCATTTACTTTATCACCAAGTGTTGATTTTCCTAAAACACCAACTCAACAAACACCTACATCAACCACTACCACTACCACCACCACCACAAATACTGGATCAACTACAACATCTACTCAGTTTCCATTTGGTATTCCACCATCTCCACAATCTTGTAATTCACCAACATTAGCATATTTGGAATCATCATTCACATCAACACCACCACAAAAATCATTTGCTAAATTAAGAAGTCGATCAGGATCTAGTGGATTTGTTGATTCTCCAGTTCTTAAACCAATTATTCCAAGAACTGCATCAGAATCATCATTTGCTATACTTGATGATGATCAAATATCTACAACAAATTATGCATTATATAATCCAGAAGGTACTGCAGAAGATGGAGGTCAAAAGAATGTAATTAAATTTGTGGGTACTCCAGATTATCTTGCTCCTGAAACTATTCAAGGTGAAGGACAAAGTCAAGCAAGTGATTGGTGGTCAGTTGGAGTAATTATGTATGAAATGATTTATGGTATTACTCCATTTCATGGTGATTCACCTCATAAAATTTTTGAAAATATTTTACAATGTTCAATTAATTGGCCAGATAATCAAGATGGTGAAGATTTAACTTTAGCAAATGATTTAATTTCAAAATTATTGGTATTAAATCCAATTGAAAGATTAGGTTATACAGGTGGTGCAGAAGAAATTAAAAATCATGAATTTTTCGATGATGAAGTTGATTGGAATACATTATTTACTAGATCACCACCATTTAAACCTGAAAGTGGAGTAAATTATCATGATGATAGAGGTGCATTAAAAAATAAATTACCAATTGAAGATGATGATTTAGCTCTTGAAGAATTTACTCGACCTCGTATTGGAGAAATATCTGGAGGTCATTTAAATGATGACGATGATGATTATAATGGACTTGGAATTGGAGCTGGAGCTGGAGTTGGAACTGGAGCTGGTGGAGGTAATGTTGGAGGTAGTGGTAAAAGAGAAAGAAGAGGTAGTAAATTGGTTGATCCAAGTGAATTTGGTTCATTTCTGTATAGAAATTTATCAGTTTTGGAAAAAGAAAATAAGAAAGAAATTGAAAAATTGAAAAATATGTATAGTTCATAAATTAGTAGAATGAATAAAGATGGGGGTTTAAATTAATTAATTAATTATTTATAATAATTGGATATACTGTAGTTTTTCAGTTGATGGTTAAAAATTTTTGCAATTTTTAATTAGATGGTTGCGCGCGAAATGAAAATGTGCAGCTTTCGTTGAAGTAGACTCCCCCTGACATGGCCCTGGGGTGGGTAAAGGAATGTAATGTACCTGATTTAACTTTATAACTAAGTTACAGGTACATTAGATTTTTCAAAGTTATGATACATCAATAAGATTATTCTATCATTTATAATAATTCAAGGAGTAAAGTAATCTCAGTATTTTTTTTAATAACATGAATAAATCATTTTCCTTCCTCGGGATTAAAAAATTTTAATTTTTTCTTCTTTTTTTTTAGTCTATGGTATAGGAACCCTGTACACTTTTCTATTAATTATTACACAAGTTTAGTAATATGTCAACATGCATTAAGAATGTTTTAAAAAATTCAACATGTCAAATTTTTCTGAACATTCTTCATAAAATCAAGACTACTGTAATTCATCCTTTTTTTTTTTTATAAGAATCTCTCCTGTCATAACTGGTAATCATTCTTATTGAGTTAATTAAAAACCCACCCATATTTAATTATTATTATTCATCGTATTTTTTAATGTCTGTTATTATAACTGGTGCTACTGGATATTTAGGTCAACATATTCTTGGGGAATTATTATCATCGAATTATAAAGTAATTGCTATTGTTAGATCTAAAGATTCACAAGATAAACTTGATAAATTATTCAATGTCAATAATGATGGCGATGACGACGGTGATTCAAATTTATTATCATTTGAAATAATTTCTGAACTTGATAAACCTCATGTTTTAGATTCCATATTATCTAAATATCCAGAAGTTACAACATTTATAAATACTGCTCTGGTAGTTAAATTCACTGCTGATGATTATGCTAAAGAAATAATTGATCCTTCAATAAATATAATTAAATATACTTTAATTAGTATTAAAGAAAATGCTCCAAATATCAAACGAGTTATTTTAACATCATCACTGGCAAGTATGATTGGACCTGATAAAGCATTTGGATATTCTAATGAATATAGTGATGATGATTGGTCACCTTTAAATTATGAATTAGGTAAAATTAATGGAACAATGGCATATTTTACTGCAAAAAAATTAGCTGAACAAGAAGCATGGAATTTTATTAAACAAAAAAATCCAAATTTTGATCTTGTTGCAATTATGCCATCATTAATTATTGGACCTGTTAAATTTGAATCTGAAATTAATAAAAAAAGTCAACCTTCAACTTCAAGTATTATTGGAAATTTATTAAAATTAAATTCAAATGATAAAATCCCTGACTTAGCATCTGGTGCTGTTGATATTAGAGATGTTGCAAAAATTCATATTATTGCAATTAAAAATTCTAATTTTAGTAATCAAAGAATTTTATTAGAATCAAATAAAATAACTAATGATAATATAATTCAAATTATAATTGATAATTTCCCATCTTATAAATCTAAATTACCTAAACCTAATCCAATTAATGAATCAAATTTTATTAAACCAAATGATAAAAAATCTAAAAAATTAATTGGTTTTGAATTAAAAAATTTGGATGATTCTATAATTGATTTAATTAAACAAATAGAAAATGTTGAACTTGTTGATCTGATTGATAGATTGAATGTTTAAATTAGAGATGTTTAAAAATAACAAAAAAATTAGAATAGAAGTAGAGAATGTTTTCTATATGTATAAAATTAAATAGAAAATAATGTATTTTCAAGTGTCAATCATGAAACTCACTTAAGGCATGCTTTTCTATCTCTTTATCTTTAATTATTTTGTTGTTACTCCAGGAGATGAATACCTTGGATTGGTAGATTTGATTTTCTTTTTTTTTTTTTTTGAGATATCTTCCGCGTAATAAGTGAAAATTATATATCTCCATATTTTTTTTTTTCCTTCTCTCTCTTTCTCTCCCTCATTAATCATTTTCTTTTTTAACCAATTATATATTGACAATTACATAGCAATCATCAATGTCATACCATCTTAACAACGTAGATTTAGAAGAACAACAACTTGCAAGAGTAACACCAATTCCATTAGAATCACTAGATGATTTAGATCCCATACCTGAAAGTGATCAAATACATCATGATCATCATAATCATGATGCAAATAATAACCATAATAATAGACAATCTAAACCATGGATTATACCAACCCTATATAAAATTCAAAAATATAGTGCTTATTCATTTGTTTCATTTTTAGGAATTCATATGACTTCAGTTATTGTTGTACCTATATTACCTATTGATCAAGGTATTAAAGATGAAATTTTCTCCATGGGTAAAGCAATTTATCAATCAATTCCATTTTATGAATCAATTTGTATTTTTGGATCAGTTTCAATTCATTTATTTTCTGGAATTGGTATTAGATTATATAAAAAATTAATTTCTAAAAAAAATAATAAACATGGTAATAATAAAAAAACTAATGAAAGGAGATTTGAATTAAAAAAACTTACTGATGATGATGATGATATTGGATTTGGAGGATTATCTAATTTATTTGGTCTTGGATATAGAAAATCATTCACTGTTAAATATTTTGGTTTAACTCCATTACAATTCTCAGGATATTTATTAATACCATTTATATTATATCATGGATATAAATTTAGATATATTCCTTGGGAAATTGAAGGTGATAGTTCATTAATTAATTTAGAATATATTTCTTACGTATTAAATTTAAAACATCCATTATGGAATACATTTGCATTAGGTTCATTGATTTGGATCATGACATATCATGCAACAAATGGTATGTTGAAATTACAAGGTAAATTTTCCAAAAATTGGAAAAAAATTGGATTGGCTATTGTTAATGGAATGGGAATTTTAGGAATGTTTGCTATTTATTTATACAAAACTAATAAAGATATTATTGATATTAATGGATTCTTGGGTAAATCATTTTCAAAATATCTTAATGCATTTTGGGTGTAAAAAAAAAAAAAAAAGAAAAATATACGGACACATCACAAATAGGCTTTTGTATTTAATAATATTAATTATTGTTGCAATTACTGTATAGTTTCAATTTACCCGACATATCCTGCACAGAGTAAGCGCACCACAACTTTTTTTTTTTGCTGTCGTGTACATCCTCAAATTGAAAAATTTTCTTTTTTTTTTCTTCCTCTTTGTCTTCTCATTATACCCAATTGATATTTACAAAATTCCATCTTTATACTTCTTACTCTTTTCCCTTCTTTTTTTTATTTTCTTCTTCACCATCATTAAATAACAACAAAGATGCCATTCCAAAAAACTTTGAAAACTTCTGCTTACCACTCCCGTTTCCAAACTCCTTTCCGTAGAAGACAAGAAGGTAAAACCGATTACTACCAAAGAAAGAGATTAGTCACCCAACACAAGGCTAAATACAACACTCCAAAATACAGATTGGTTGTTAGATTCACCAACAAAGACATTATTGCTCAAATTGTCTCTGCTCAAATTACTGGTGATGTTGTCTTTACTGCTGCTTACGCCCATGAATTACCAAGATACGGTATTAACCATGGTTTGACTAACTGGTCCGCTGCTTATGCCGTTGGTTTATTGGTTGCTAGAAGAGCTTTACAAAAATTAGGCTTGGATGAAACCTACACTGGTGTTGAAGAAGTTGAAGGTGAATTCGAATTAACTGAAGCTGTTGAAGATGGTCCAAGACCATTCAAGGTTTTCTTGGATATTGGTTTACAAAGAACCACCACTGGTGCCAGAGTTTTTGGTGTCTTGAAAGGTGCTTCTGATGGTGGTTTGTACGTTCCACACTCTCCAAACAGATTCCCAGGTTGGGATATTGAAGCTGAAGAATTGGATGCTGAATTATTGAGAAAATACATCTTTGGTGGTCACGTTGCTGAATACATGGAAGAATTATTGGATGATGATGAAGAAAAATTCAAATCTATCTTCAAAGGTTACTTGGATGATGAAATTGATTCTGAAGATGTTGAAGAAATTTACACCAATGCACATGAAGCTATCAGAGCTGACCCAGTTTTCAAACCAACTGAAAAGAAATTCACTAAAGAACAATACAAGGCTGAATCTAAGAAATACAGACAAACTAAATTGACTAGAGAAGAAAGAAAAGCCAAGATTGCTCAAAGAATTGCTGATTTCAAAGCTGCTCAAGAATAAATTAATTAGGTTAAGAGTTAATTATTTAGTTTAATAGTTTTATTCTTTTAATTTTAATTTTAATTATTATCTTGTTGTATTCTTTCATAATAATGATTTTTTTTTTTTTTTTTTTTTGTAATTTGCTTTATTCTATTCTTTGTAATAAACTATAAATCTCTATTCAGTCTAACTTTCTCTGCTTCATTTAATAATTTATCATAGACTTCATTAACTACTGGATCAACTGTTTTTGGATGTTCATGAGAATCAATCGAATCAGTATCAGATATTTCAACTTCTTCAATATTTGTTATTGCATGATCATGTTTCTTAGCCTCAACTTGATCAGTTTGTTTTTGTTTTTGTTGTCTATTTGATTGTTGATTATGATTATCTCTAACCCCATCAATTTTAACACAATGATTATTAATTCTATTAATTAATTCATTAACATTATCAACACCTTTAGCTGTCATAATTGCATCTCGTAATTCTGGACCTGAAGGTAAAGTATTTAAAATTGGCATATCAGCATTTGGTTTTTCAGAATTTTGTTGTTGTAAATAAAATCCAAATTTATGAAATTCTCCTTCTTCAATTTCTTGTTCTTTAGCATGAACTGATGTTGAACTCAAAGAATGCATTAAAACCGGACGTCCGGTTAAATTATCAATAGGAATACTCTTACCATTGGTAGATTCAATAACAACTTGATGAGGTGTTAAATGATTATCTTCTTGATCTTTTGGTATTGGTAAGAAATATGAACTTTGTTCTCCTTTTCTATTTACATGTGGAGATAAAATTGGACCAGCAGTAATTAATTCATCGGCATTCTTGTGAAGATTAATTGTAGGGTCCATCAATTGTCCAAATGCACCAATATTTCCAGCATTATTCACGTCAGTAGTACCGGAATCATTAGTAGTATTATTTGATTGTGATGGAGTTATCAATGTCTTTGCATGTTCTTCATACATATGAATTAATTTCTCCAATGATGAATCCAATAAACAAAATCTAACCAAATTTTCTTTCCCTTCAAATGATAAAGTACCTTGGTTTCTCTGTTCAAATAAAGTATTAATAGTTTTATGAATATCTTTTCTAATTGCAATTGTTCTTTCAAAAATTGTTTCAGAAATAATCTTTTGCATCTTGAGTTCATCTTTACCACCTTTATCAGTCTCACGCAATAACTTTTCTGCAGTTTGCATTAATAATGATCCATCAAACATTAAATCTTCTGGTTTATCAGTAGTATTTTCAAGAGCATATTCTGGTTTTAATGATCGATCCATATTTCTCATTAAGAAAAACGCAATACGTTGGGATAATTCATCTGAAATCAAATCATAATCCAAATCCAATGCAAATAAAGTATGTGACTGTTTGACAGCAGAATATAATGTAGCGGCTGATGAGTTGGTCAAGCTTCGATTTCCTAATAATGAAACGTGAACTAAATGAGGGATTTTAACCAACACTCCAGCAATCATACCAATTGCTTGTTCAGATAATTCATTAAGATCAAAATGAATTCTTTTTAAATTAGAATACAATGGCAAGTATTTGGCTAAACTTCCAATAATTGCAGGAAATATTTTTGGAATAGAACTTAAATCCAAAAATCTCAAGGTTTTAACATTAACCATGGATTCAATCAACTCTGAAGTTTCTTCAATATTCAGTAAATTAGTAGAATTTAAACTGAAGAATACTAAATGAGACACACCTTTATTGAAGGCTTGGATAAATGGTTGTAATTGACCTTGACTTAAATCATTGAATGCAATATCAACACCAACACATTGGGAATTTGGATCAGTTAACCAATCAGCCACGGTATTGGCTTTTTTGATATTTAATTCCACACCGGCAATACCTAATCTATATGTTGATAATTTGACTGCCTTGTTTATTAATTTTTCAAAGACTTCATCAGATAATTTACATCCATTAATAACCAATTCCTCAATTCCTCCACGGAGGATTAATGATTGAATAAATAATTCCCAATTCATATTACCACGAATTAAAGTTTCTGGAGTATCTTGTTTAATTCTTTGTTGTGAAATATCCAATTTTTTGATAGTTTTATTTTTGGCCAAAAATTTACACAAGTATTTCCAACCCAATTCATCAATGGCAACATTTCTTAAAGATAATTTCTCCAATTGTTTATTATAAATCAAGGATCCCAAAAAATTCTTCAACATTTCTGTTGTCATAGTGACATTATCAAATATAACAGTATTGATAGGAGTAATGGCAATAAAATCACTGAATGACAAAACATCAATTAATGTTGGTTTTGGATTCAACATTTTCAAAACTTCCAAAGGAGCAGTCTTATTTTTAAGTTGTCTAAGAGTAGCCGGGATAGGTAAGATCTCTCTTAAATGACAACATCTAGTATAAATAGTTTCCAATGAAACAACCCCTTCTTCAGTGGAAACTTCATCGTCAAAATGTTGTTCATGAACGTGTAATGGACCATCAACTGAAACATCATTCGCTACATGTTGATCCACAGCAGTATCCTTTTCATCTTCTTCGTCATTATCCCCTTCTTCTTCACCGGAACCATTTTCTTTAATAAACCCAATCTTATGTTGTCTAAATGAATATACTTCTTGGGCAATTTTTTTGGCTTGTTTATGAGCCTCTTGTGCATGTTTGTCAGCCTCAATAAGAGCTTTACGCTGTGCTTCTTCTGCCAATGCGATCTCCTTATCAGAATATTGTGTTTCCTTATGATGATGACCTTGTAATCCGTCTTTATTTTCAACAGAAATACCAAGATTTAATCTTGGAACAGGAGCATTTATATCTTGAGGAATCAATACATTACCACGTTTTGGTTTTCTTGCGGGGATTTGTTGTTGTGGATCATGTTCAAGTTTATCAACAGCAAACACAACACGACGTAATCTAAGATCTTTTAAATCTTCAAGTGTAACCTTTTCCCGATTTAGATTTTTATTCAAAACAACACGTGGTGCTGTAGTATTTGAAGCCACGACAGATGATCCACGTCTTTTAAAAAATCGTAACCCACTTCCTTCAGATGGCGAACTACTTTCGTAACCATTTTGAGGGTTAGAACTATTGTTATGATGATTATGATGATGGAGGATATGATGGTGATGATGATGACCATTAGGATCGTTTGGATCATGATAAAATTCCTTGAATAATGGACTGCTACTGGCAGATGATTTACCACTCAGGGATTTACGTTTGATAGGAATTCCAATTCCAGCAGGAGCAGATGTTGTCAGGGTAATCAAATCATCTTGATCTTTTTGAGATTTAGTTGCAGTTCCTACTAATTCTGGGTGCGAACGATGGTTGTTTGTCAGTTGTGGTTGAGATCCAGAAGTAGCTGGAGTAGACTTTGAAGATGATTGTGATCTAAATTTCGAGGATAATGAACTGAATAAACTTTTTTTACTATTTGACCGTGATACACCAGGTGATGAAGTACCAGATGTAGAAGATCCGGTAGTGGCAGTAGATTGTGACCTTAATACAGATGCATCTGGTTCATCATATGCTAAATCACTTGCTAACGAAGGTGGTACAAAACTTATGCTTTCTCTTCTCTTAGATGGAGTTTTGACATCTGCATTGTTTGTAGGGGTGGAATTAGAATTAGAATTATGGATTTGGGCCACGGAGGCAGACGCCGATCGTGAACGACCAATTCTTAACTTGCTAAATTTGGATACTATTTCTGGTTGTTTCTGGGAAGGAGTGACATGATTCTGAGGCTGTTGCTGTTGCTGTTGCTGTTGCTGCTGCTGCTGCGACGTAGTAGGAGCTGTTGTTGGTGGTTCTTGAGCCACAGGTGTATGAATCAGTTGGTTGCCACCTGTAACTTCTGATGGAGTTACTTTAGATGAATCTGATTTAGAACTCACTTCAACTTTTGGTTTCTCAGCTTGTGATTTCTCAGCTTGTGATTTCTCAATTTTTGGTTTTTCAATTTTCGGTTTATTTTCACTTACTGGGTCTGATGACTTAACCTCTTGTTTGGTTGTAGATGATGATGATGATGAAGACAATTCCTTTTTAGGTTTATTGTCTGATTTCTCATCTTTTTGATTGGTGGCCATTTTTTTAACCAATTTTTTTGATTTTCCTCTAAATAACCAATCAACATCACCATTTGATACTCCAGTTATAATATCTTCTGATTCAGGAGGGATGACTTGATGTGGATTTGTTGGTTTATCTACCCCATTTGATGCCTTGGGAACATGATTTGGTGTACCATTTTGTTGATTAGACATAATATCCAAATTAATAAATGGTAATGAAAGTTATGTCCAGGAGGGAGAAAGGGAGGGGGGAGTAATAGATGAAGGCGTAGAATACAAGTAATTAAGAATGGTATAAATATCTATTATAGATTTTAATATTTGTGTCTTTGAAAGATGGGAATAGATTAGAAGAATATTTAAAATCAAATCAATTAATTAGGCAGAAAAAAAAATTGGTTGAGATAGATAACTCGGTGGATGGATGGATGTTAAAATATTATACTTGGGATTTTTGTTGTAATGTAAGACAAGTTGGTCGATATTTACGAAGTCGTGTCACTAGTTAATAATTTTGTATATGTTTTTTTTTTTTCTTGTTCCCCTGCCGTGGAAAAACCAAAACCAAAAAAATTTAATACCGGAATGATGAAAACGATAAAAGGGGGGAAATGGATTGAAAAGACCAAAAAAAAAAAAAAGAAAGAAAGCAATAGGAGCAAATGAAAAAAAGTATAAACCAGGAAACTTTTTTTTACAATTTTCTTCTTGCGGCAATTTGGGTTACAAGGTTTGAAAAATTTTAGTAGAATTTAAATGGCTCAAGTTTTTCCATACATTTTGTGATTTAGAACTTCTGTTCTTTTGTTTTATTACAAATTTCCTCCCACTCAAAACAAAACAAAAAAGAAGAATGTGTACTGTATAGTAAAATATTACATATTCTAAAGTTTTAATTCGATAACAACATTATGGTAAAGCAAAGAGAGATCGTCGATGAAATTACACTGAAACAATAGCAATATACAAGACACGGAGTTTTCTTTTTATTTTTTTTTTATCAAGAGTTAAAATTTTCACTTCTCCTCTAATCTCCTCATTTCATTAGCTTTATTCACGTTCTGTTTTATATAGAAGATAATTTTATTAAATAGATAAACATTGCCACTGATTTTACAGTAAGGAATAGCAAGTTTATTCATTCTATTAAGGTTTATCTGGTATTGATTTTTTTTTTTCTTTTTCATATTTCCTCTATCTCTCTACCTCTCTCTATCTCACTCCCTATTCTGTAGTACCCCCTCGTGGGGCTTCATGTGAATAATTCATTGCAATACAAAGTAATCCACACACAAATAAATTGTCTATTTCCATTGATAATGTCGTTATAATTAATCTCTGTACATAACCAATGTTTTCCTATCCACCACCACAGTTCTTCTTCTTCATTTCTTTTTCTATATTACATGTAGAGTTAATGACGTAAATTTGAACACTTTGGGTCATTTGTTATTGGATTCTTTTTTTTTTTTTTTTCACGGCTCCGAATAATGGGGAATCCCACGACCATATACACCCACACACCAATACATTGATAGATAGATAGATATAATTTTTTTTTTTTTTCTGTTGTGTGTGTGTGTGTGTGTGTATTTCTGATTTTTGAGATAATCACACATTTTCAAGTTCGCACTTAACGTTAAGTTAGTCGTGTACTTGATGTAAGGATTTTTTTTTTTTTTTTTTTTTCCTTTTGTCTAAGATTGTTATTAAATTAAATTACACACGCACGCTCGCACGCACACACAATTTATATATATATTTTTTCTATTTTCTAAATTTTTTTTTTTTTTTTTCAAATCTTTTATCAATTACTCTTCTTTTTTTTAATTAAAATTATATTAATTTCACATTCAATCCTTTTTTTATTTTTATTTTTTATTTTTTAGAAATCAATAATCTTACAATAATGTTATCTAGATCAATTTTATCAACTGCCAGAAGATCATTAATACCTATAATAACAAGACAAGCAATTCCATCCATTGCCATTACTTCAAGAGCCACCACATTTACAAGATTTTATCATGAAAATGTTATTGATCATTATGAAAACCCAAGAAATGTTGGAACTTTAAATAAAGATGATATTAGTGTTGGTACTGGTTTAGTTGGTGCTCCAGCATGTGGTGATGTTATGAGATTACAAATTCAAGTTGATCCAGAATCAGGTGTTATTACTAATGCTAGATTTAAAACATTTGGTTGTGGTTCAGCCATTGCTAGTTCTTCTTATGCTACTGAATTAGTTAAAGGTAAAACACTTGATGAAGCCTTGGAAATTAAGAATACTTATATTGCTAAAGAATTGAATCTTCCTCCAGTTAAACTTCATTGTTCTATGTTAGCTGAAGATGCTATTAAATCTGCAATTAAAGATTACAAGAGTAAAAAATTAGCAAGAGCTTAAATTAAATTAATGAAAGAGTTTGTAAGAAAGGGAGTTATTTGGAGGAAATAAGTATTACAAGAGGGGTGTGGTTTTAATATGTAGTTTTATCGTTGATGTTATATATATCCAACATGAAAGGAAATTTTATTTATTCATTTATTCTAAATTTTTTTTGATGTAAAAAAACGAAGGAAAAGAAAAAAAAAAAAAATAAAAAAAAAGAAAGAAAATTTTCTCCGCTTTTGTAAAATTAGGGAAGAGTAATAAAATCAAAAAAAAAAAAAAAAAAGATAGGAGATAGCCAGAGACATAGAAAATTGATGTTACTTTAATGTTACAATTGTTGTAACTTTATTGGAACCCATTGAGTAAACTCATCATTGACTAGTTAAAACTTTGAATTTTTCTTACTATTGGCTTAAAATTCTAGGTCTATTGATAGAACAGTTTCCAACCAATAATCATGTTTTTAAATATGTTTACAACAGTATTATAAATTTCTAATAACAATAAATTTCGCAGTACATAGGAATCAGTGAGGTACAAAATTATATTACCCCCCCCATTAAATAACTATACAAATCAGCATACTTGTATCAATCATCAAAAATGTAAATTCGTTGCTGAGCTCAATAATGATTCATTAGATTTTCAAAAAAAAAAATTGACGAAAATCTCGACTAATTGTTGTATTTTGCAACTTCTCATTATCCAACAGTAACTAGTTTTAAACTTATAGAGTTACCAAAAAGTTCAATGAATATATTTTTGAATGACCTTCATCATTGATAACTAATCACAAGTAGATTAAATCAGTAAATTTGGACTTTATAGAATTATAGAATCACACTAGGAATTTAAATTCTACCAATATTTTTAATTACTCATTTGCTAATTAACTAGAACTACTGGTGATTTTATCTTACTTCGTCTAGAAATTAATACCAAATGCTTCATGGAGAATTCAAACACTTTACAATTATTGCAAATAATAGTATGATAAAAATTTTGACCGTATGTATTATAGTTATCAACTTAAAAATGCACAGTATATTACTATTATTTTTGTTCAAAATTGGTAGAATACACCACATAACTGATTAACCAATTAAATAATGTTTCAATACACAATCTCCACAACGTTAAATATTGTTTTGCAATAAAATTCAAGATTTAAACCATATATTCCAAATAAAAGTTTAAAATGCTAAATTTCAATTTTGTCCTGTGTAGTATATTTCTTCTCACCATAGCTTTTCATAATCATACACGTTATTTAGTCTTAAAAGTTATACTTTCTTTTCTCCAATTTTGTAAAGAAATTGAATTTATAATAACTCAGATAGACAAAGCTAGACCCCCAAAAAAGAAGAAAATTAAATTAACTGGATGCAATGATAAGTACACATGTATTAGACAATCCTTTCTTTTGTCCAAAATACTGGTATATTCATCATACTGGAATTAATAGCATCTAAGGGTCATATAGTAACATGAACTGTTCTCTTTGACTTCCCACCACTTTAGAATTAGATTTAATCTGATATGACCTCTCACTAACTTAAGAATTGTGTATGACTTCTCTCTGGATTAAGAATTGTGTATGACATCTTCATTGTGGCTCTAAATTCATTGATGTGTTTGGATTACATCATAACCATTCGAAATAAGAAATTAAGAAAAAATAGTAATAAAACCTTAATTTAAATATATACCCATCTCCATGAAGGTTGATTTTAACCAAATAGAATTTGACTCAATTTAGATTAAGAAATTCAATATTTGAAATAATTAATTCTTTAAATATATGAATAAAAAATGTAACCTGGATATTACTGTATTCTGAGTAAGGTTTAATTTTCCCTCATTTTTATGATTAAGAATTTTTTGAAGTTTCATATTATGATAATATAGGGAAAACAATATATTAATAACACCTTAAAAACCTTATAGATTGAAACTTTTAAGTGTAAAATCTTCCTAATATAGGGGTTTCATCTATTAAATGTGATTTATAACATGCATGATTCAAAAAAAAAAAAAAAAAAGGATTGTTGGAGATGTAGGTGTTGATAAATTTGGAAATATTTTACACTATTCAACCAAAAATAACTTTTAACTAATTATAACAAAAAGGGCGTATTACTCGACGATAATGAATATTCTTAAATTAAACCAGACGAATTCAAATAGTAATAATAATCAACTCAAATTGAATGAAAGAAAAAAAAAAAGCTTGATTTGTTTGCTGGAGGGATTGAATAAGTGATATATAAATAAATCAATATTTCTCTTCTCTCCAATTAATCATGTTATTCCTTGTCTTAGTTGTTATGTATACCACTTTTTTGTCTTATAATACAAGAATTAAGATACTAAATCATGTATATAATAAATAATGAAAGTCCAATATATTATAATTTATCATTAATAATATCAAATTTATTAAATTCTTCAATATATGATTCAAATTCAAATAATTTAACATATTTTTGTAATTCTTATAATTTAACATTAGATCAACAAGATACTTGGATTGATCAAATTTCCAGTGGTTATAGATGTGGTAAACATCTTTTTGATAATTCTTCCACTAAGAACATCACCACCACCAATAATGATACAAATAATAATAATAATAATAGCAATGATAATGATATTTCATTTACTATATTTAATGATTCAGGAGGAAATATTACCATGATTAATTATCCATGTTTTAAAATAAATGAAGCTTTTGATAATAATACCCTTTGGACAATTAATATTGGAAGAAGTATACTTTGTGGCATACAAACTTTTGAAGCAGATGAATTAATTCTTCAAAGTATTGAAAATCAGGAGATATCACAATCATCTAGTAACAGTGATAGTAATAATGGTAATGGTAATGGTAATAGGTTAACTAATGGTGATGATAGGAATTTTAGATCATCCAATAAATTAAAAAATATTATTAATAATGGATATAAATTGAAATTATTTATGATATTTTATGTCTTAATTTTGAATCCATTTCTTTAGAAAAAAAAGAGATATAGCAGAATAGAGTATTCTTTTATTTTGTTTGTTATCTCCTACGGCGTTATTGAATACTACAATCAAAGATATAATATTAATATACAGAAACAAATATCAAAGAGAAATGTATGACTAGAGAATAGGGGTAAGGTAAATCAGTTAAACAAATTAAACCCAAGTGAATGGGCTTTTTGAAAGTCTAGTCCCTCCAAATTTTGTGTTTGTATTTATCATTAAAAATATAATACAATTATTTAACTGAATCATTATGTTGTATTTAACAAACACAGATATTTAGTGAACAGAAGTATACGTATATATAATATGGCTTAGTTAGTTAAATTATATATACATATTTCCCAAACATAGGGAAATATCACCTCCATTTATAGCTAGACTTTCAGTCTATGCTGATTGCTGGTTTATGCTTCTCTATGTTCCTAGATGCAAGATGAATACGGTCCATGTTGACATCTCATAATTATTATATGAGAATGCAAATATATGTATTACCCTGTATGTTGATCACACGATCGAACAACAGAAGAAAACCATTATAACGCCTGAGATTTTACTTCTCTAAACGCCATAAGTGATGAGATAAAAAAAAAGAACTATAATAACCGCGTCTTTCTTTAAGAAATAACATACTTATACGATCAATAAAATTTTTCATTTAAAATAATGAATGGTTTAAAAAGATTCAAAAAGGAAATCTTTGTATTTTGAACAATAAAATATTTATCAACTACTCGCTTGTATGTGTAGTTATTTATCTATTGATTACCACGACAATACCACCACAAATGGGAGAAGAGGAAATATACATACCCGATGCTGAAGGAAACTAAAAAAAGATAAAAGTAACTTAAAACCACAATTGGATGAAGAATGGCTTAGTTTAAAAAGTCTAAAAAAACAAAATCAAAAAAAAAAGTTCGTATGTTCATTTCTCAAGGGTATTACACAATAAGAACTATTTGTTCCGACATTATTAACAAAAGATTATGCAAGAAAAATAGTCAGAATGGAAAGAAGAAATCAAAATAAAAGTATCAATGAGAGAAAACCAAAAATTTGGAACAAGTAGGTAATTTGGATTAATATTTGAATAATAATTACATATCATATGTAGAATATATCAAGATTATAACAATATGCATGGATGAAGTAAAATTCGAGACTTTACAGTAAATTTTAAGCAATAACGATGGAGATGATGTTTAATGTTGCATAAAAGTCGTGTAGAAATGCTGGAATGCTGAATGGGGGACGGGGCTGAAAAAAAAAATTTTTTTTGTTGCATTTGTTGTTTGTAATCAATGGATTGTTACTGACTCAAATTGGAGGAAATAAAGCAACAAGAGACGTGTATAAGAAACCCAGGTTTATTTATTTTCTTTTTTTTTTTTGTTACTGGTTAGTTTATGCATATTATGGAAATTCAATAATACCAAAATAAATAGATAAATAAAAATAAGGGATTGGTTCAACAACAAGGTTAACTTAATCTAAAACTAAAACTAAAACTAAAACTAAAAAAAAAAAAAAAAAAAAAACAAACGCCCTTAGGACAGAAATCCATTTGTGGTATAAAAAAATATAAAATTTTTGTATATAATATTAAATATTCTAACAGAAAAAGAATTTATAATTCGATACTTTCTTTTGTTTTTGCCCCAAAATAAAAAAAAAACTTACTACGGCTTGATAGATTAATAGAAAATCAGATTATATAAAATCAAGTTAAATTTACCAAATTTTGAAAGAAATTTTTTTTTTTCTATTTTGTTCAAGTTGTGGGTTTGCCCAACTAATGAATGGTTAGTTTTAATTTTGTTTTCTTTTTTTTTTTTTTTTTTTGCTTAAGATATTACTGGTGTTATAATGAATTCTTTTAAATCAAATCCAATACTTTATGATGATATTAAACCAAATAAGTTGATTTATTTAGTTGATTACTATTTATGTACAATAATCCATAATCCTTTAGTTTCTTCAGGGTTTATATTATTTTCATTAGGGTATTTTATTTTAACAACATCTGAATCAACAAGATCATTAATTCATGGAAATGTTCTTGGTGATATATTAGCCAATTTAATTAATTTAATTGCAATTTGTCGATTTGTAATTAATTTAAAATTTAATAGTTTAACTGGTGAAATTTTTTTATTTACTTTACAATTGTTTACTAGTTATATTATTCTTGATACTTCAAATTTGTCCAATATTTTAACTATTTGTATATATTGTCAAATTAATTTACCATGTATTATTATATTGATAAATTATTATTATTATCATATTGATTTTTATGATTGTTTTAAATCAGGCAATAATAATGTCATTCCTTTTTTATTAAGTTATTCAATTTTATTAATGAATAATCAATTATGGTTTAATTCATCAATTATTCAATCAATTCATTCAATATCAATATTATCACTTAAATTTTATTTAATTTACCAATATATTCTACATGAATATGTATCAATTAAATATGATGGTTTAGAATGTATTGATTATTCAATATTTTATCCTAATCAAAAATCCATAAATTTAAGTATTATTAAAAATGATAATTTAATCAAGAATGATAAAACTGAATTAAAATGGATTATAATTAAAAGAAAATGTTTATTATCCGTAACATTGATTTCAATTATATTTGATGTTTATTTGTATACATCATGATATAATCAAACAGACAAAGTAATCATATTTTTATTATTATAGATAGCATTATTAATCCCAATGAAGGATGAATAAAATCTTCCTTTCTATGTTTAATCAAAAGAAGAAAATACCAGTAGGTTAGATGGGATTTTAAAAGACAATAAGTCATTAATTGTTTCTTTAGAAGTATAGGAATAAATGTATATGTATTGTATATGTATATGTATTACTATTATTATTAGCTTTGAGATGTAATGTTTGGATATCATGATAGTTGGACCAAGAGTAACCTACTATGAAAATTTACTTTATATTCTCAAATTAAAATTAAAATCAAATATATTGTAGATAGTTTAGTGTCCACAGCTTATTCCTCACGGCCAAACTTTCTCGTATCTGTGCGCCGTGTGCGCCCAAAAAATAAAATAAAATGGAACAAAAACCAATTAATAAATGTAAAACCTTTTTGTTCATTCTTTATCTTTTTTATTAAAATAACCTTTTTCGTATTATCATTATCAGTATTAAGTTTATTGGGGGAGGATCTCAAA
Source organism: Candida sanyaensis (assembly GCA_911254575.1). Lineage (NCBI taxonomy): Eukaryota > Fungi > Ascomycota > Pichiomycetes > Serinales > Debaryomycetaceae > Candida > Candida sanyaensis. The sequence continues at coordinate 31,485 of CAJVQF010000076.1, read as the reverse complement.
TAATCAAAATTTAGTGTTTTTTTCTTTTAAATTATCTTACATAATATTTTAGTATAATTTTATGTTTAAATCAATGAAGAAGCCTCTTTAAGTTTTACCAAAGCCTTAAAGAAAAAGAAAAATAATAAAAAAAAAAAAAAAATGTCGGATTCTCAATTTTCTTTGAATTTAGAATCCCATATACAAATCCCTTAATAATATCCACGGTATTTCAACAAAATAAAAACAATATTTTAAACAATTTAAAAGTTTTAGTTAGTTAAAAAATAAAATGTCTTGGATTAAACTAACTTAGTTTTGTTTATTTGATTATTATATCTTTTTTTTTTATTTTTGGTTTGACCATTGCAATTTTTCAAAAAAAAAAAAAAAATTTTCTTTGTTGAGTTTGTTTTCAGTTAATATAGTTATAATATCATATAAATAACAGTCATTGAATATATCTGTTTGATTGTTATTTGTTAGAAAAACTCATTATGGTTATTTAGTTCATATATATCTAAGACCAAAAACTACGAAGATACAATGTATCCCAAATCCTTGTTTCTCTAATTTTTTTTTTTTTTTTTTTTTGTTCTTTTGGCTTTCGATGATGAACGTTTAAAGGTCCATCGCTTTTCTAAAATGTTTTGAGAGGGCCGGGGCGGAGGGAAGGGACTAAAAATACATATGTAAAGAAATATAAGGTATAAAGGTAAATATATAGTGTATAGTAAAATGAGATTAATGATTAAGGAATATATTGTATGTGGGGGGGCTTTATTCGTGGCTCCTATTATCTTTAACCAATAAAAATTAATGTGTTACTCAAGTTCAAACGTATCAAGCACCCATTCCATTATGTAGTGTGCATTATCTCATGCGTTGAAAGAATTTAAAAATATAGCAAACACATCTGGATACTCATTTTAATTCCCGAATTTAATTAAAGAATAGTATGATTATAAATTATATAGTTCGTTATACTTTTCTAATTTTAGATCACTAACATTTAGTACATTATAATTATTTGATTATATTTAATTATTACTTCAAACTATTTTAGTTAGTAACACAGAAGGCATAAAATCAAATCGCCGGAATTAAACACCGTAGCTTCACGTGATACTGAGCACGCAATTGTCCTATATTGATCAGCCGCACCGAATATTTTTATCCTGTATATGGAATAAGAATCGCACAATACTGTATTTGGGTTGTGTATGCATGTACTGTATGTGGGTATGTATGTATGTATGTGTGTACTGTATGTATGTGTGTATCTGTGTGAGGTGGGATGTTTATGTTTATGTGGATATTAAAGACTATAAATAGATCTCGTATTGTAGTTTCTTTGGTATATTTGTTCATTCTCTTATTTTAAAAAACCTCAAATTTTTATATAAAATACTTGAAATGGGCAAAAACATTGATCGGTCTTTCCAAGAACTGAAATATCATTAATATATGTCTAACCATAAAACTACAACATTAACATAATCTAGTAGTTAATTTTTAGGGTTTATTTATATATATATATACAGTATATCATATATAATGAATTACCAACAATATAGTGACTTATCCACTAATGCACAAGAACATTTTAATACTGACAAGGAAATCCAGAAATATCATTTGGATGTATCAACTTTTGATGTTATAAATGCCCACAATTTCAGAAATTACAAGCGTTCAACTATCTTTTGGTACGTGTATACGTGGTTGTTGGTTATCTTGTCTTGTGCTGTATTGCTCACAGATGTATACACATGTGTATCTCTTTTCTTGCTCAATGTGGGATCTGAAGACGATTGGCCATACAATGAATTTGCTACTTCTTTGGTATTTTTTATCTGTATAATATTTGAATTTTTGTTATTGATTTACCATTGGATATGGGCTATTCGTGTATTAAGGAAAAATAATATAGCATTGGTTTATTTGAATTCCATAGCTAAGAAGTGGCATTCCATCAGAAACTATGATCATTTTTGTTTGTTTAATAATATCAATGAAGGAAAATTCTCTGTTTGGTGTTGCTTTTTGACATATTATGAATTAGACAATGCATTTCAGATTCTTATTTCTGATACTCCACGTCAAGTTATCAATGTTTTAACTCTTCATTTTTATGCTACTCGTGATTGGGAGAAAGTTTATATGAATGAAGACGATGAGGAAGTCAAAAGGCAAAAAATATTTACAACGCTCATTGTTGGAATTTTGGGTTTATCAGTTGCTATTCATTCCATCTTCTTGTATCGGTTTTTATTTGCAATGATTTGTTATATTCCAGTGAAGATGAAATTAAAAGAAGAACATTTCAATTCACTCAAGGATTATTGTTGTAAGATTGTCAATGATGATATTGAGACTGCTGTCAGATTCAATCATAAACCAAAGGAAGAATTGTTGGAACAAGGTATTTTATCAGAAGAAAGAATTGCTGATTTACCAATTTTGAACGAAATCATTCCAAACGATAATCAGCATTCAAAGATCTTTTATCGTACCGCTATTCAAGAATATTCTTCAAAGGAATCAATTAACCCAATGCAAAGTTTTAATGATACAACCAATTCAATACAAGAATCTGGTGGTTTTTATGGTACTAAGAGTGAAGAGTATGCTTACTCTCCAATAATTGACCAAACAAATGGTCTTAACCAGAGCCTTGGTATACTGAGAGATAGATATAGTAGCGATGACTACACGTACAGGGGACTTAATACTAATACTAACAAATATGAAATGGTTGCTCAAGATGATTTATCCAATATCAAAACAAGATCATAATTAATCTCAGGTGGTTGATAAGTTGTAGTAGTGGTAATTTTTAAAATTAATTTATAAGTTTGTTAATTAACTAAATTTACTATGGTTTTGCACCCAATTTTTTTTTTATTGAAAATAGAGTAAATTTAAGGTAATCATGAGTAATTCCTATCAAAATGTACTGTAGTTAAAATTTAGTTTCACGTAGCTAAGATATCGTATATTGCAACACTGTATTAATATTTAATATTTATTATACTTTCTGTAAACAGTATTTTTATTGTATATAATAATTTTAATAGTTAATTCCGGAATTTTTCCGGATATTATTTCTTTTCTCAAACAGGTTCCAGAAAAAAAAAAAATATTTCTTTCAGTGCGACATTTTTTTTTTTTGTATGAAAGAAGAAATTCGTCAATAAATTACATGTTGCATATTCTGGAAGCAATATTATAACTTGTGTTACTTAAACATTGAAGTTAAATTAAGAACTTACAGTTATGGCAGTGTAAATTTAAAAAACAGAAATAACCAAAGAAAGTATTAGACAGAAAGCTAGTTAGAATAAATTAGTAACTAATCATTACTTCAATAATGAATTAATATAAGCCATACTAAAATAAATAATTCCTGTTAATTTTGAACATTCAAGAATAAAATAAAATTTATCATTTGAAACACAAACCTTACCAATTAATGTAATTTATGATGCTGAGATGGTTGTATTAATCTCATTTAGTAATTCCACAATATCCAATGAAGGCAGTTTTTAGATCATTAATTGATTGGTGATGCAGAACAAATCTACACGGTTTATTTTATTTTTAAGGAACAATTTTTTTCAATGGTTTTACATACAGTAAATAATATACATATATGCAATGATAACAACTCCGATATTAAATATATCAGTTGAATTTGAATACACTGTATCTTCTGTACATGTATAGTATAACAACTCAAATTCAAAAGATAATGCATGTATTTAATGATAGTAAAACATCCTCGGGAAACAAAGATACGCGAAAAGTATTGAATGCATATCTCCTGTATTGTAATTAAAATCCAACGTTTATGTTTAAACACTGTTGATAAAAACCATCGCCGTACGTGCATTCTACACCATCCATATTTTTAGGCTTCACCACCACATTGCGTCCAAGAAAAAATTAAAAAAAAAAAAAAGAAGAATATGAAACAAATAATATTAAGAAAAGTTTTTTCCTTGAATAATAATAATATGCAACCGTTGATATTATTATAATTATAAATATAACTGTATACGTCTTTTTTTAGAATATTACAAATAATTTGCCGGTTTAATTATTTTATGAAATGTCATACTACAGGTGTATTCATTTGTTTGAATTAATATAAATGAATTTTAAACCTAAAAGGGGTTTCTGGTATTTACACACCAGGTTTCTCATTTTTTTTTTTTTTTTTTTTTTTTTGTTTAATTTTAGTAAAATTAGACATCGCATTTCTTGTTATTTTGTTGGTTTGTTTTGTTTTCCAATTTCAAACAATCCTCTCACTTTCACATCTAGTTGGTTATCATTATAATAAACTACACAGGCCTATTGTTGATACTGAGGTTATGAATAAAGGAATGGAAAAAAAAAAAAAAAGAACACATTATGGCGTTATTTTGTGTTGAATTAGTCGTATAAGCATTGCCCATTGCCCGCGAAATTTCAATAAAGTTAAAATCAACAAAGTATTCATGGTGAATTTAAACCAAATAGTGAGAATGATGAATTTTTTATGATCATTCAAATTCAACAACTGTAATGTGTATGTATAACAGAGCCTCGGTTTTATTTCGGTGGTATACCCCAAAAAACCAGCTAAAGAAAAATGAGGAGGTATTTAAATCATACACAATTTAGATTCAATTAAACATGAGAAGAAAAAAAAATTAGAGACTAAGTAGATTTTAAATGAAATTTATTGATACAGTACATATCAAAATGGTAAAAATCAAAATGATGATGGTTTTGTATTTTTAACTTATAAAAATTATAACCAACTACAGCTACTCACAATAAGTTTGGACCATTTTTTATTTTTTCTAAAAATAGCGCGAACATCGGTCAACAACGAAAGTCTTTTTTCCGCTGTTGGACGTTCCGTAATCTGAAAACACAAATATTTATTCTAATATACAGGATAGAAGCTACACTATATAAAAATCTAATATACAGGACACTAGACACATTATAAAGAGCTAATAACGGGTCATAGCACCACCGTTCTTAATGCATTCTCTGCATCTATTAGGAACACTATTAAGAACTTTTTCGATGAAGTTTTCCGGTAAATCATCCCAACCTTGTAGAATACAAATATCCAAGGACTGAAGATCCTTTTCAGTTGCTGGTCTTTCAGCTCTTCTTTTAATAAGTTCCATCGTCAGTTTCAACTACTTTCATAATCTCTACAAATTTATTGCTCAAATACGTCTGTATTGCATTTGCAAGGTCATTGGCTCCATATATGAAGAATCTCTCCTCGGGGGATAATTCACTTTTCTTGTATGTTGAGTGTTCAAATCCTTGGGACTCTGATGAATCTTCAACATCTATAGTGTCTCCAAGATCAGCAGGTTCATCAGATATGTCCTGTTCACTAGAAATCTCCGCTTCACCAGAGTCTATAATTACACTTGATTCAACGTAAGATTCATATATTCCAAAACGAAAGTAGCCTGAGACTGACTCAACGTCTTCGTAAAAAACAGCAGTTGATTCATCAGCAAGTCCTGAGACGTCATGGGAGGAATTATTTGTCAATTCCATAGTTTAAATTAAAAGTCAATATATTTAAGTGCAATATAAAACAGTATATATATGGGTTGGTATGGTTGTTATTATTGATAGATTCAGAAGTTTAGTTGTTTACATTTATATTTTTCAATGTTTATATTTGTTTAGAACACGCTTAGCGCGTTTTAGATCTCACGTGACAAAATTTGTCTCAAGAAGATTGAGTTTACAACAGAATCAAGAACGTAAACTAATTGTCGAGTTTACAACATAACCAGGAATGTAAACTAATAAAGTGGAGCAATTATGAAATTATGTAATTAGCCCCCTAAAAGGTTGATTATAAATAAAGAGGATAATTCCTTTAATTAATTTATATAGGTATTTATATAGATATATAGAGCATATTCAATAATTATAAATTTAATCTTAAATTATCCGTCCGGATTATAATTTAAATCTACATAAACAACACACCGACGTGTTAAATTGTAATACAAGTAAATAACACTTAACACAAAATTATCATCCCAGTAACCTCAAGATTTTAATTAGGTTACACACGAAAAAAAAATATTACAAAGGCTTCTCATTTTATCCAGTACACTACCGTTTCAAAAAAATAAAAAATGGTCCAAACTTATTGTGAGTAGCTGTATAAATTTTTAAAATTAAGAAATCTCATAATCCTATCAAAAAAAAAAAATTTTGTTTTTTTTCTATTCAAGCCACTTTTTCCTATTTTTTTTTTTTTATTAATTATACAATGTATAGAATGTTAACTAAAAGGTGATAATGATCTGGGTTATTTTTGGAAACTTAATGTCTGTGTCGATGTGGCAGTTGATTGATTGAGAACAGCCTTGATTTCAAAATATGCTTAGTTGATATTCACAAAATAGATTAAAATGAAACAAAATCGAAAACAAACTAATGTCACAAGACCATTAAACATACATACATTTGTAGTGTAAATATTCAAGATACAGTGAATGTATAATCAAAAATGGAGAGTATTGAGTGTTTATCCAACAACAAATTAACTAATATGATATACTAGACGAATTATTATTAATTTTGAACCTCAGATAAAATAAACTAGTATTCATTATAATATTTGAAATACAAATAGAACTACAACTGAGTAAACGTAAATGACGAGACACAACTACGTCATATATCCAATATAAGCCTCACTTGAGGTATTTATTTTTCTATAGAAAAAAAAAAAAAAAAATCTATTTTTGGAGAGAAAAGTTATAATTAAACATGGAATAAAATATATATCCCTCAACCTAGTCAATCAAATTAACCGGTTGATTCATCTAATGATATTACCACAATTTTCCTTTCAAAGAAATATAACTCAGGCACTGCCACTGTTGGATATTCTTGTTGTTTCATTGTATTCTTACAGTTATTTCCTAATTGGTAAATTTACGAAGCAAAAAAAAAAATGTTTAACAAAGTAATCTGTTTACGAAAGCTTGGGAGAAAAAAAAATATCAGCAAATTTTTTTCTTGGCAACTAGAAATTTTTTTTTTTTTTTAATATAATTTTATTACACAAATTTGTAAAAGAAGTTGCGTGCCACATTTACACGACTTGCCCACGAGGGGTTTCTTTTTTTTTTTTTTTTTAAATTCTGATTGAAAATTATCCCACACTATAATAAAAATTGTATCATATTTACAATACTATTTAATATATAAATATCAAATTAATTTATCTAAATTCTAAAAATGTATAAATTTTTTATTCTTTTTTTTTTTTTTATGATTTTTCTTTAATATATTACTATTTAAACTAAAAACAACTAAAAGTAATCTCTTGTTTTTCATTTATTTATATAAACATATACATACATCATTAGACTTTAATTATGTCATTATCAATTGAAATTCCATTATTATTATTTAAATTATATATTCTTTATGAAATTATTTCATATGAATTTTTCAGATCAAGAAAACTTAAAATCATTTCAAATTCAAAATATCAAATAAATAAAGATGATGAAGAATCAAAAATAATAATATATTCATATAATAGAGATTATGATGATGATGAAAAACTACATCTTCAACAACAAGAACAAGATCAAGATCAACAACAACAACAAGAAGTTATGGAAGAAGATGAAAGTATTGATTTAAGAGAATGTATATTTTTATTAATTTGTGTGGGTTTAATTATATTTGATTGGACTGTTTATTGTTTAAATAATCAGTTTGCTTCTAAACTTCCTGATATTTCTACTGTTACTTCCTATGTTGATATTGTTGTTGGTGAATCAAGTTAAAAATTATTCATTCATAATTGAATGATTGGGTTTTTTTTTGGGGGTTGATTTTAATGAATGATGGTGGACTTGTCTACCAAATGGAAAAAAGAAAGATGTGGGGATATAGAATAAGACAAGAGATATAAATACAGTATTGATTCTAGAATAGTTGCTATTCTTAAAGATTAGATTATGTAAGAATACAGAACAGGAGTTGATGTTTATTAATACATTTGCTATTTTGTTTATAATTACATAATATAGAGAAATATATACATATATATACATGCATGTCTATAAAGCTGTATTTGTTGGTCTACTGGTTTTTGATGGTGGTGTTTTAATAACTAGTAAATGTATAATCAAATCTAGCTACTTTATGTCTCATTGCTTTTTTAGAAAATTCATAACCATGTTTAGTTTTTGGTATTGGAATTATCGATTCAACTGATTCATCATCAGCATCATCATCAACTTGTATTTCTTTTTCTGGTTGTTTATTTGGTGTTGATTCTTTAGATATTTGTTTGATCTCATCATCTATAATCTCATCCTCTATACTTTCATTCTCACTCCACTTTCATTCTGACTTTCATTCTCACTCTCACTCTCATTCTCATCATTAGCCTTTTGATTCTTCTTATTTCGACGTCTCCGATTCCGTTCTTGTTGTATTTGTTTTAGTTTTTCTTCTTTCTCCATGTCAAGTTTTTCTTGTTTAATTTCATCAATCCAAATATCAGCTAATTGTTGATCTTTTTCATTTATTTCAATTTCATTTCTTAATTTATCTGACATTAACATCATGATTAATCCTCTTTCATACATTTTTGAATTTTCTAAATCTTGAATTTCTAATTTTTGAGTTTCTTGATGATTTAAATATTCTTCCATTAATATTGAATCATTATCTTCATATCCTTCATCATGATTCTTTAATTCTTGATCATTTTGATTTATCTTTTGATTCTTCATTAATGATTCAATTGTATTTAACTGTCTATGATGATGATGGTTATGATTATTATTTGATGATTCTGATTCTTGATTATTTATATCATCATTAGTTATAAATGGTGATAATGTAATTAATTTTTCAGGTACTTTTGCATAACTTTCTTTAGCATGAAAGAAATCATCTGGATAAGTATAATTTAAACCTTGAATAGCAACTCTTATATCTTTAGGAGTGATTTCTCTAGTTTCATCATATTTAGTAAATAATAATATATTATTTAAAATTTGTTTAACAATTAAATGAGAAATTTTTTCAAATAAAATTAATGATTCATATGATAATTTACATTTAAAAAATTTCTGTAAAGTAATTAAATCAATAATACTTTGATTTTCAAGTTCAATATCAAGATCAAGTTTTTTAATAAGATCATTTTTATCAACATTAAATTTATAATCATCTCTAATTGAAATTAAATCAGATTGAATCAGTTCAAATTTAAGTAAAAATGGTGAAATTTCATAACTTATTGGTAATTCAGAATATTTAATTAATCGTTTATATCGTCTTTGACTTTTTTTATATTTTTTTAATCCTTTTGATAAAATTTTATAATATGTTATAATTTCAAATATTGATTTATTAGGTAGATTAATTTTCCAAACTTCTTGATTATTTAAAATTAAAAAAATTGTAGAATATTTATTTAATAAATTAAAAAAAATTTCCTTTTCTAAACTTGTCCATTTACATCCACTTTCATTTCCTTGTATTTCATCAAGTGGTATATTAAATGGATAAATTTTACCTGATTCTGTTATAAATGTACTGGTAAATTCTGATGTTGATGCTGATGTAGCACCATGAGCAAAAGATTCTTTAACAAATCGATTATAAAATTCTAAATATTTCTCATTTCCTTGAAACGCCCTCGTTGGTTTAGTTCTATGTTTAAGCGTTCGTGTTTCCGTCATTACTTTGATCAGGGTGGGGAGGGAGGGTGAGGCAGAAGTAGTTTTAATATTCTGCCATTGGGTTTTGACGTATTGATTTGAGGATGCTGATGGAACAGTACAATTTTTTTTTTTTTTTTTTTTTTGCAGTGAGATTTTTTTTTTTTTTATTTATTTCATTACATGGGGAGGGTAGGATAATTGACAGATATGTTTACATATAATTTACATTTAATCATTACAACAAAACTAATATAAAAATATACAGTACAAATAACCTATAAATATCATTTATTCTTTTGGTATTATATCTTAATGTTCTTTAATTTCTTATTAATCTCCTTATCGTCATCACTTTGACCATGATCATGACCATGATCATGATCATGATCATCAACATCATCAGTATCAGTATCAACCCATTCACTATCGTCATCATCTTCTTTTACTTGTTGTTGTTGCTGTTGTTCATCATCACCGAATATTTCCAGCATAAATCTCTTAGGAACATCTTCATCCTCATCATCATCATCTCGATTTCCTTCTTCAATTTCTCTAATAATTTCAACATATTCTTCAGGTACTAAACCATTTTCACCATTTTCTGGATCTTCAGCAACTAACCAACCTTGACCATGTCTATAACTAATCCAAATAATTTGTCCTTCAATTAATGATATTTCATTATCATTTTCAGCATTAAAATCAAATATTGCTCGAGCTTTACAATTTATTTCATCAGGATTCATTTGAATATCTATTAGGTCATCATGATCATGATCATCACCACCTTGGTATTGTTGTTCCATGTCTTTATCATGTCCATTATGATTTATATAGTTTGAATTATCATGATGATAATCATCATCATTATTATAATAATTATAGGAATTGTTATGACGTTGATATAGAGAATCATCATCATTCGATGATGAAGATGAAGATGTTGATGGTGATAGTAGTGGATAATTACCTAAATGAAAAGGATGTGATTCAGGATATCCAAAATCTTTTATTTTTGTATTTGGTGGAAATAAATTTGTCATTGTAATAATTGTCGTTATGATAAATTAAACTAAAAAAAAAAACTGGTAGTAGATGTGGTAAATAGACTAGTGATATATGTGTCGTAAGTGTGGTTATTAGATAAATAAAAAAAAAAAAAAAATGGTTTGGTGTTTGGTGTTTTTTTTTTTTCTTTTTTTTTTTTATTTTTGGTTTTAGTTTGTTTGAAACATTATAAAATTTGTTTCAGAATTTTGGCCGTGGGTCTAGGTCATATAAATATATACAACAACAACAACCTAGACTAATAACTATTGAAATTATGGAGCCTTCCTATTTATAACTATTGACATCAATATCTTTGTTCTTTGTATTTACTATTCCTTCTAAATTAAGTTGATTTTAACTCATAAACAAAACAAACCGATTATGTAAGACATAGCCGAATTACATGATAAGTACACGACTTTGCTGGTTTTCTTGTTTGGGACTTGTAAAAATACCCCACTAAAGAAACAGTAAACAGCATACATTTAAAGATTAAACTGATTAGTTTATGAGCTTATAAGACAACGACAACTTCAATTATGGATCAATAAATGTTCTAGCTATGTCCTTTTTTGAAAAAGAATGTACACGTGACAGCAATACAATATCCTGCATATATTCAACGGAGAACGAAAAATTTTTTTTTTTTGGTGAAATATCAGAAATTTTTTTTTTTTTTTCAAGTAGCAAATTGAACGTTAGATCATCATCGACATCATTAACATCTATAATGGATCCAGTTGAAGAACAATTACAGGAGATTGAAGTTTTACAATCTATATATCCTGATGAATTAACATTAATAAATAATACTAATTTTAGTGTTCGAATAAATTTAGATGTTTCATCAAATAGAAAACATGCATTAAATTTAATTGTTAAATATCCTGAATTATATCCTGAAGTTATACCTAATTTACAAATTGAAATAGCTGAAGAACAAGAAGATGATGATGAGGAAGATGGATATAGTGATTATGAGGATAGTGATGACGGTGATGATGATGAAGATGAAGAAACTAAGGAGATTAAATTAGCATTAAATATGGCAGAAACTATTGAATTTGAAAAACCTGATTTAAATGAATTATTAATTAAATTAAATGAAGAAAGTGAATTAAATTTAGGAATTCCAATGATTTTTAGTTTAATTACATTACTTAAAGAAGAAGCAGAAGTATTATTTGAAAATAAATTAAATTTTAAAAATCAAGAATTTGAGAAAAAAAGAAGATTACAAGAATTGAAAGAACAAGAAAAATTTCATGGTACTAAAGTAACTAAAGAATCATGGAATAAATGGAGAAATGATTTTAGAAAAGAAATGAAAATTGAAGAAATTGATAAAAATAGATTTAAAAAAATGCATAATGGAAAATTAACTGGTAAACAAATATTTGAACAAGGTTTAGCAAATGATGGTAATGAAGAAGCTGAAGCTGAAATTGATCCTGATGAAGAAGATATAATAACCGAAGGTATTAAAAAGATATAACCCACCCTCCCAATACCATAAGATAGTTAGTATTTTTTTCAAGTAAAGTGGTTAAGTTAACTCCCACGGTTATATAATTTACTTAATAATAATAATAATAATAATAATAAGTAATAGTAATAGTAATATACATTGGATAATAAATCTGGGGTAAAGAAAGAAAAAAAAGTATACAGTACATACCACTGTTAATCCGAATTAAGGAACCGTAATGCAAAAAAATATATTAACTGCATTTTCTTAATCAATTATTGTGTACAGTATATACAAGTTTAATTGCAAAACCATTATTCATCGGATTAAAAACAAGAAAATCTCTCATACGACAATATGCATCAATACGCATATGCCACATGAGAAACATGCAAAGTCAAGGGCACTATAACTCCTGTTAATGGGGATGGCACCAGTGGCAAGTCCCAGGTCGTAGGGTCAGCAAATGCCCGTTGCGGGTTTCGTGTCGCGGGTTTCGTGTCGCGAGTTTCGTGTTTCGTGTTGCGGTCCGCGGGTCACAATTGACTTCAACCGCGAGATTACTTTTGCGGTAATTAAGTTATATTTATGTTTCATTATATCCGAAGGATATAGCCGGACTTAAAAAGGATAAAAAAAAAATTACAAAATTTTTTTACACAATCTTCCCGGTTAATGTCAATGTACCTTTATAGAACTGAGCCCCTATTACATTCTTATGTTATTTTAAAAAAGGTCAACAAGAAGAAATGACAAGGTTATGGTAGATTTTACTTAAGCCTTTTGTTCCATTCATATGGCTTTCTTTATTTCTTTCTTTCTTTCTTTCTTTTTTTTTGGGGGTCATTAATTGAATTAAAATCCCTCGAAAGGAGTTTATTTGATAATTAAAGGGGTTATTGCTTGTAAATATTGAAAGCAATCGATGAGTAAATATTTAAAGTCTAGAATCATTATGGAACACAATATTGTAGCATAAAATTAATAATCCTATATGGTATGGTTTATTTTATTTTAATTTTAAATATTTTTTTTTTTTTGGCATATTTTCCTAGAATAGTATAAGCATAGAAATTAAAATCATATGAGATAATTGCTTTATTGATTGTTTTATATTATTTTTAGTTTAATTCAATGATATGATTCCTACATTGGGTTAAGCCATTTTTTTCCCACCTTATTATTATAATAATTCTATTGAGCAATTTGATACAAAAAAGCTGCGAAATTTAAAAAAAAAAAAAGAACAAAATTAAAACACTTCAGAACAATGTAACGGTAGAATTTAAAGTAAAGATGATTTCATGATGTCACTTTTTTCTTTGATATAATCATAAATAAGGTTAGTTGTTGATTGATTGTAAGCCATTCCTTTGCTCCATATGTCATCATTGCTGGTCATTACAACTATTCTTGATAAAATTTTGGGTGTTCTAATTAATATCATCAAATTTAATTTTCTTACAATTTAATTGAAATTTCATAATAATGTAAAAATATGTATAAGTTAAAATAAATTCTATTAAATGTAAATCTATAAAAAATAAAAAAAGAACTGAAATGTGTAAAAAAAAAAGGAACGTGTAAATTAAAAAAATTCATACCATCATTAACTAAAGTCATCATCATCAATCATAATCATCATCTTTCGTAAATATCTTTCGTAATCTAAAAAATATGTTTAGAAAACATGTTCTAATGAAATATTTTCATTTTTAAATAAACTAATTGGTTGTGATTCTTGTTGTTGTGTAGTTGTTGATGTGAACTCAAATCCAGTAGTGAGTTTTTTGGAATTATGAACCTTTGTAGCTGTACCTTTAGAAAGATTGATTCTATTTAAATCAAGAACCAATAATTCTTCTTCTTCCTCTTCTTCACTAGATGAAAAATTTTGTGATAATTCAGGTAATTCTTCTTCTTCTTCGGTAATGGTATCTAATGATAAATCAATGGTTGGTAAAGTATGGTATGAAGTGATTGGTAAACTTCTTGGAATAGCTTCTTCTTTAACTATATCTTCATCAGAATAAATATAGTAATCATCTTCAGAATCATCATCTGAATAAAATGAAGAACCTTCAGAATCTTCTTCTTCTTCTTCGTAGTAAACACTACTTAAGTCACCTTCTTGTTGTTTGTTTAATAATTCTTCATCATCATCTGATTCTTCTTCTTCATCATCTTCTTCTTCAATCATATATTCATCATCAGAAAATTCTTCATCATCAGAATCTTCATCAATTTCATATTCGGTAATTGAAGTTTTATAATTTGATCTTAATGGAGATGGAGCAAATTCAACAGATTTTTGTTTTCTAATGGTTTCATATTCTTGAGTTCTTCTAGTGGTTTCTTCACTAATATAATCCATAATGTTATCCAACATATTAGCTTGAACAACTAAGTTTCTTAAAGAGGATTTTGGAGATTGAGCTTCTTTAGTTAGTTTAGTTCTAACTTTACTAGCTAAAATATAAGTTTGAGCAAATGATAATTGTGAGTTAGACATTGTCAAAGTTGATTAAATATAATTGTCAATGAGATTATCGTGAACGTTGTTAATTATTGATTATTGGTTATTGAATAAAAAAGAATTTTAAAAAAGAATTGAATGAATTTAGGAAATTTAGAGGTTTATTTATAATTATAAAAAAAAAAAATTGGTTAGTAAAAAAATAAAACCGAGTGAATTAAATTTCTATTTTCCGTACGGATCTAGAATTTACAATGCTTATGCATGATGAATTAAAATTTTAAATATTTTGTGTAATTTTGTTTATTTTTTTTTTTTTTACTCGGAAATTACTCATCAGTTCGGAACACGGAATTAATTCATCCATCGGTCGGAGATTACTTTTCATAACCATCACCAACATCATCATCGTCACCAGAACTTCCACGACCCACTCACCCACTTATCTCCATCACTACTGGTACTACAACTACATATAGCAGCACATGATATATGATTCATAATTCCCCCAGACTACATTTTTTTTATTTTTTTTGTTTACTTATCCTTTTAATCTGTATAACCATGTATAGTAATAACATTCACCTAAAATATAATAAACCAAAATATTTTGACATGTGAATTACTAATGACTCAGAAATCGTATACAGTACACTAAATGATTTGTATTTGCTCTAAAAGAGAGAAAAAGGGGACAAGGTGTAATAACACCCATTGAATTCAATAATTTTGTACCTTATACATTACACATTTCTTTTGCTTTTCTTTTTGCTTTTGCTTTGTAATTCATTTTTCGTTTTTTTTTTTATTTTTTTTGTTATTTGACTCATCAAAATACCGATATTCCGAATTTTTTATTTGCTTCATAACCGAGAAAACCATGGAAATAATTCATAAATTCTTGCTTTATTCAATTAATAATCTTTGTATAATTGCTCTTATGGATAAGATTTACATAAACTCTAGCAATTACATCACCACTTATTACACATCAAAGCCTTCTTAAATCTATTCAAAGCAACCAAGGTAATGAGGTCTCTTCAGATAAGAAATATTTGATGATTTTAAACGGTCCGATTGATTTTCTTCTCTAAATATAAAATTGCTAAATTCTTTACTCTTCTTTCTCCTATTCTTACAAAATATTTTTTATCTAATAAAAGTAATAACCGCAACGGTTTTGATACTAACTAATGTGTCATTTCTTTATTCCCTTTGATTATACATGACGGGAGTAGGAAGAGAGACAAAGAATTGTACCGTCATCGGCTAGACACACACCCACACACACACACACACCAATAGGGGTTTCTTAGTTTTTACTTTTTATTAACAAAGAAAAAGTCTATATAGGTTATACGGGGCACCGATCAACTTTCACTTCTTCCTATAGCATCATTTCAGCCGACTGCTACAACCAAGCTAAGAAGGAGGGGTGAGGCTACTAAAATATTTTGCATGACGATACGGAAAACTGTATTTTTTTTATTGTTGTATTTTTTTTTTTAATTTTGTTCTATCTTTTAGTTCTGGGGTATCGGATAGTAAAAAAAAAAGAAAATATCATAATCCCTTGAATTTTCTATCTATCCGTGTAGATACTGAAAATTCTATTAATTCTTGGGATTCTTCTTCTTCAGAACTGTCTAAGCCTCCCTACTGCCCCCTTCTCCACCACAGTAGAGCAAAGAGTTATTGCATAAACGTCATGCCATAAGTTTATTCTACTACTTCTTGTTCTTGTTCTTGTTATTGTTCATGTCGTAATGATGCCGACGGTAACGTATGATTTCAGTCTATTCTGTTACATCATATCTTATGATCAAAATCTTAATTAAGCTTTGTTTTCTTGTTAAGTTGTATGATTTATTTTCCAGGAAGCTTATCCAATTCTGTTTAAAGATTAATATGTAACTCCGGGGTTTCTTCTTTGAGATTCATTTTACTAATTTGGTTATCTCTGAGATGGTTTGTTGATAACTATCAAATGTTAGATTTCCTGTATTTGTTTATGTACAATGTCAAAAATGGAAAAAAGGCAGAAAAAATTTCATTACTAAAGAATAAAAAAAAAACAAATTTCCGACTTTGTGATTGCATATTAGCAAATTACAGGAAACGGGTAGGATTATGTACAGTATCTACAGTATCCTCTTTAATAAAGAAACATATAGATGTATTTCCATGTAATCCGTAACGGAAATAATGATTAAACAAATTGCATACTGTTTGATCTAGCCGTATTATATTGATTTTTCTCCATCTCACAGATTTAATCGTATTTCCTGATTCATATGTCATTATCAATCAATTACATGCATTTCCTGGTAAAATATGAATAATTATTAACTGTAAATATTCGAATTTAATGGAAGGGGAAAACTTCTAATAATAGTTAATGATTTCAACGTCATCGTCAATGACCGGAGTTCAACATCTACGATTGTTTAAAATTTCCCAAAGGATGGATAATATTTAAAAGAGATCTGTTTTAATAAAATTTACCTAATTATTAAATAATTTTGCATCAAAACGTTACGAAATTTCTCATTAATTTTTTTAAGCGGCTCTTTCTCCAATAATTTATCATAATCATCTCCTAATAATAATAATCGTTACTGTTTGTTTATTGGTACTCCGGAAAGCTTTTCGGAATGAACAAAAAGCAGAAAGAATAAGATAAGATCGAATATAAGATTCATAGTTCTAGGTTACGAGTAAGAACCAATTTTTCTTTTTGTATATCATACACATATTAAAATTGTATCTTTATTCCTTGAGTTCCATAAAAAAGGAGATCGTTATTGTTGCTTCTGCCTCTTCATTTATCATGCAAATCTTCAAAACAAAAAGAAAAACGCATCTTTAATTCAATTTTACTAAAATTTCCATATTTTTGCTCCTCTTCAATACTTATTTTTGTACTATTATCTATGCACCCATGTGTACTTATGCACGTGTCGGAATTAGTGGTAAGTTGCGAAATTACAGAATTATTAGTAAAAATTCATCTCCTCTTTCCATCCATAATGACGAAAGCGCAAAATTATATAGTTATAAACCTCCTGTCAATTTTTATTACCTGTCTTGATCTATATTATTGTAGATCCTTGATGTCATAGTCTCCCCCCTCCATCATATTCTATTCACTATTTAACTTTTTGTTTTTATTTTTTGCTTAGCCCATTATATGACATACTATGAGAATAAAATTATCTAATCTTACTAAAATTGAATTCAATCACTAATATTCTTAAAGTGGAGAAGAGAATGGTCTTGATCTTGTTCTTGGCAAGAATTAGGTTGATTATCAATTAATGTAGAGGTGTAAAAATAACCCAATTTTAGAAATATTACTCTTGATCTAAATATACACATTATTCTTCATGAGACACAGAATAGTTTATCGGAAATCAATTTGCAATTACAATGAAAAAAAAAATAGGATCTAATATTCTTTTACCATTATTCAGTACTTAATAATATAAGGCTATACTGTATATACAACCACATAGATGTACAATTTCTAATATTAGAAGGAATTTCCAACCGAAATACCTAAATTTGTTCATAACCAGATATAGTTTTGTAATTGTGTCAATCAAAACAATTTCGGAAATCAAATACTTTAGTAAATACCATAAACAGAATTCTTCATAGGTAAGAAAATTATCAACTTACCAAAAAAAAAATTGTCAATGTCTAAAGATAATAATAAACATGTTATGGAGTTTATCATAATCTCCATATACATACTATTGCCCTTTGGAAGAATTTATAGATATTACTAATGTATCTATAACTGCAACATTAAAACATTGGTCTAGAACAAAGCTAATAAGTTAGCCCTTTCAAAGTTCATAATTTTTCTTTTCTTTTTAGTTTTGTGATAATATGTAAAAACCCTTTCAAGTAATAAACTTTTTATTACTTATTGACTAATCCTGCCGTTTATTCTTCGTATCGGAATCGTTGAAATATTTACTTTAAATATTTACCATTCATGTTTCCGAAATTTCATTGAACCTATATTGTGACATTTGATTATGTTTTCATAGTATCGGTAAATTGGTAGTTTCTCCCCGGTTTCCTCTTCATATCAACAAATATTGTGCTATACACCTGCTCTAAAACGTAAACATTATTAATAACTCTAAGGATATAAATTAGCCATGAAACAACCTTACCCCATCCTCTGGTATAATTCCAATAATTTATATTTAACCTCAAGACCAATAAACTCCTAATATTGATTCTTTCTAAAAGTTTCAGTTACATCTACATATCTTTTTTTTCATCGTATATTCTAAGGTATCACATTTCTACTAGTATTTAATTATCTATACAATGCTGATGTCGTGCATAAATTTTTGCAATTCAAACAGCAATAAAGTTATCTAACCAGAATACTTCATTATATTATCGTATGTGAAAACCAAAAAGAGAATGAAAATCTCTTTTTGATGTATTCAACTTTTTCCGGTTTGTAATTCCTTACGTAATTGGTAAATCATAGATCTACCATTTGGATGAATTTTTTTGTGTAATTAATTCATTTCCGAATTCGTTTCCCCTTAATTTGAATTTTTAATTTTTTTCATTTTGTTTTTGGTATTCCCGATTTCAATTAATCCGGATATACTTAACATTCTCTACCCCGGAAATTATAAACGCTTCTGGAAATAGATCAATTTCGTATGTTTCATTTTATAGCAAATTATGTCAAATGAAAGAATAAATCAAAAAGTTTAATTTGCTAATATCCGGGAAGCATATTTAGAACTTTAGATACAATTATTTTTGAATTAATGATGTAATTGTGATTACGTTTAACTAAAAGTAAATTAATCGGAGATCAAATTATTTAAAGAATAGAATTAATGTCAGTTTATAATTCGGTTAAATACATTGTGACTCTATTATCGTATATTACAAAGGTTTCTGAATTTAAATAAGTAGATCGATACAGCATGAAGTATACTTGTAAAAATGATAATCAACGCAACAGAGTCTGCATGGTTCACAATTATTGCAAGGATTTAATAAACTTCTTGTACAATATTTACGTATCATGTTGGTTCATATTATAGGATACGACGCAAAACTTTTCTTGCTCTATGTGTTTCATCGTGGTATTTTACAGCAGTACCTTGTTGTCTTGTTAGCTCTATATCTATTCTGTTATTAAGATATAAATAAATGATTATTTCTTGAAGCAATGAAACTCATTCGTGTCTGAAAAAATCATATTTTTGGTTATTATTGTTTGAAGTGTATAATACTAGATTGATCTGGATACCTTATTTAGCTAATACACTGTTGGCGTCAAGTTTGCATTTGTAATCTTTGAAAATAGGTCGTGTGACACGACAAAAATTCAAAAAACATTCTTTGCAGCCTAAAAAAAAATGCCCACAAATAGATAACTATAAAAAGCCAAATTGTTTTTCTACAAAAATATTTTTATTTTACATCACTTTTTCTTCTTCTTTTTTTTTGTTTACTTATTATTAACAACAAATATTCATCAAATTACTAAAGCGGTATGTATCGATCTTGCTAATAATATCAAATTCTTGTTCATCTACTAACTTCAAGTAATTTAAATGATAATTATTGGTTGTCTCAAGAATAATTTGTTCCAATTCAATCCAGAGATTACAAATGCTTATACAAGAATCCATAATTTATTCATATTGTCCGATCATTACAAATGATTAATGCCCCTTATTATTCTTGACAACCATTGGGAGATAAGTGATGGAGGATTATTACACTGACACAGATGATACATAAGTGATGGAGGGTTTTTACACAGACAGAGATAATACATATAATCACAAGAGGATACCAATCATCACAAGAGGATACCAATCAAGGATGTTGTTAACACACAGGCATTGAAGAAGAACCTTCCAAAGAAGATAGTGATTTGGGTAGATCATTATCTTGAACCTATTATGGGATCCACACAAAAACTAAAAAAGGACAATGTGGATTAGCGAAGGTTCTTCAATAGGAGGTAACAATTGGTCACAAGTTACCTTCTATACTATTGGGACGCCAAGGAGCTGTCCCGATGGTAAAATTGTAGACTAGAGGACCGGGTATTGGGGGCTTTGTGACCAGCCTTCTTATAATACCTGGTACCTCCCCCCTAGGGCCAGGGGGTAACGCGGTCCCCTCCAAAGATGGGGGGACCTGCGTTCCAGGGCTGGGCCAGCCCCCCAAAAATGGGGGCCCAGCCGCTCCCCACCGGATATGGGTGGGTGTGGGAGCAAGTCCCCGAGGAAGGGGACGGAGGGCCGGGCGAGCCCAAATACGGCCCGGTCACCCCCCTCCCACCTGGGGAGGGTGCGGGAGCATGTACCCCTAGTGGTTCAACCATACTTGAGCCCTGGTTAGTAGTTTACAAATAGCTGTTTATATTGTAATGCTAGGTTAAACCTCGAGAGTAGAAGTCCACATATACTGTGTAGTATTCCGTTGATTAATAACTGTTGTTTATTCAATTTGTATAAAACGTAAAGACCAATCTTTTTTTATTTGTACACTTCATAATCAACATAACTTATTTATTAGATTTAGTTTACCATTCCTTATAATTGGTAAACTTAAGTTACAATACTTCAGCAGCGATAATTAATAGTACAAATTGTAAGCCCATAGTCCATTTTCCATATTAATAATATGATTATTCTAGAATAACATGAATTGCTGTAATGGAAATATCAACTCACTAAATTGGTGCAGCTCAGCCTCACTGCAGGTCACACAAAAAAAAAATAGAAAAAAAAAAAAAATAAACGGGGGACCAGATGCAACAAGTACTACGCTGTGTTTTCTAACCAAATAAGGCAAGATTAATCGACCTTATTTAAATCACAATATTATAGAAAATAAAAGTATAACGATTCAGTATATAAAAATGCAAACACTATAACATTAGAGAAAACCAAATCTACCATAGGTTGGAACAAACTTATACTCTCATCTAACTCTTTGTGTGTGCAGGTGGAGGACCCGTTGGTCTAGAATAATCATCGTAAGTACCTGTTTCTTGTTGTGGTTGTTCAGAATTATAGCCACCTCCATATGAAGGTTGACCATTAGTATTGTAGCCATTATATGAAGGTTGAGAGGTTTCTGGATACGCTGGAGGAACATATCCTGGGGCTTGTTGAGGAGGCAAATCATTATTTCCATAATATCCACCTTGATATTGATCATTTCCTTGATTATAATACATTCCATTCGGTGGAGGTTGTTGTTGTTGTTGTTGTTGTTGTTGTTGATCATATGCTGTATTATAAACTACCTTACTTCTCTTTCTTCTTCTAAAGAAAAATAAGAAAAGAATAAGTAAAAATGGGATGATGAGTAACAACCATAATAACCAACGCCATCTCCACCAATTACTACGGTTATAGTTGTTATAATAATAAACCCTCTTGACTAATGAAATTGGTTCTTGATAATCTGTGATAATCATTGTAGCTAATTGTAGTAAGAAAGAAAGAAAGAATGAAAGAACGAAAAATTTTTTTTATTAATGTGAAAGAATTTCTTCAACTTAATTTAAAAAATGACTTAAATTTCAATTAATTATAATTTGACTTTGAATTTCATGTATTGTTGCTTTTTTTTTTTTTTCTTGTTTTTTAACACACATTTTTTTATTAGCCCTGTTTCGTTTCAATTTGTATTCCAATCTTGATAGCAAGCAATTAAATGACAGTGGTAATACACTCCATAGCAATTATGCAATATGTTAGAATTGACAGCTTACAGTAACTAAGTGAATTCTTACGAATTGTTGCTAATATTTGATCTAAATCGTACTTCCATAATACGGGGAGTAGTGGGGGGAGGCGCACGGTATCCAGCGCCAAGAGAATGTGGGCTTAAAATTGTCGTTAATGATCATATGTCACGTGATATATTCAATTCCAAAAGTTTTTTTTTAATAGCAACAATATATCTGTATAAATGAAACGGCTGCAACATGTTAAAATACACGCAACCTGTTAATTAATTGGATTGACATATAGTTGTTTCAAGTTCAATATCTTATGAATATTCCAATAAAACAAGTCATGGTGTCTATAATAGCTTCATTTTCTCTCCCAGCTTCAAATTAAGCATCGAAATTACCTCAAGGTTTACAAAAAATTACAATTTTGACTGATCCACTGTACCCTAGATATACCAATGAAATATCTTGATATTAACAACAAAAATAAATTAAGCTACACCATTTGAATACATAATCATGGTAACATTGATCAGAAATATTTGTTGATATTGAATCATTGGATTTTAATTAATTATCAGTTTTATTTGTCTTCTTTTTTTTTTTTTTCTTGTTGTTGGTTAATTGAACACGATAATTTATATTTACTGTATTAATACAACTTGTGTACACTGGTTTTCTTTTTTTTTTTTTTTTTTTTCCTTTCTCACTCTTTTTTTCTTCCATTCTCCTTTCTGATATTAAGGTCAACATTTATCATCGTACTTAATTACTACGTCCTTTTTTTTTTTTTGCCATACTTCATTTCGTTACTTTCAAGAATCCTGTCCCTTTACTCACCTACACCCAAATTGAGGTGTTCATTATAATAGATTGGTAATTGGGTTTATTTTTTTTTTTTTTTTAATTTATTTTAATCGTTATTTCATAATTTCATAATAACATTGACTTTGAAATGAACTCAGATCATCCATGCGAAGAGTCTGATTCAATTGTAACCCCAACTCCACTGGGGCAAACTTCACCAAAACAACAAAAATCACATACCTCCGGTGCAACAAGTGGTTCTGGAGAATTAAGACCTCTTAGGCTAACAAAGCAAAGGGCTAGAACATCAATGGCTTCAATTTCATCAAATAGTTCTGGAGGAATGACATCAACTGTTTCGTCAATCCCTTCTCCAAGTAGAAAATCAAGTCTTGTAAATGAAGAATTTCATTGTCGTCCAATACGATTAGGAAGACATGCAAGTTCAACTGAAGAGAGGAAAGAACCTGAAACCCCGACTTCCCAAACACTAGAGAAACATCATGAAGCAAAGAAATCAATTGAAAGTTCATTGTCCACCCCATCACATGAAGGAAATAGAAGACTGATTGATTCTGAACAATCAACTGTATCGAGTTCTTCCAAGAAAAGATCTATCCTGATTCGTAATCTTCCTATAGCATCCAATACCACTTCTAGACGAAGTGAAACTAAGTTTGATGATATGATTTTTGCAATTGGTTTGGTTGATTTTCATCATCAACGAGGTCCTGAAATCCAATGGTGGAAGTCAAATTATCATATAGATTATGAGCCCAACTTATTTAAGAATATCCCCTTCCAAGCACTTCCAGATGGATCCCATTTATTTGAAGAAACATTCTCAAATTTCAATTTGGTGTACGATTTTGATAAAAAAAAATCCGTTGATGATTTCAAAGATGTGAATGATTTTAAAGGTGATCCTCGACATTTGAAAACATTATTTGGATGTTCCTGTGTAAGACAGGTTAAAACAAGTGAATTATCGGTAGAAGAAAGGGAAAGAAATAAAGATATCACCAGATCAATTGTTCAGAAAGCAATTGTTGTGATTGTGAGAAAACAACCAATTTTTACGAAGATTAAAGATAAATTATCAATTATTTCTAAAAGTTATTTTCAGCAAGAAACTTTTTCAAATTTCGAAGTGTTGGAAAATTTATTTGATAATTTGAATGGACAATTCAAATTAATCGATAATGTAATGCATACCGAGTTGGAGCAAGAAGAAGAAAACTATGTAAATTTGAAATTGAAATCCACAGTATCTAAATTTAAGCAGAAATTTTTAATTATATTCAAGAGTTTGCTATTGGAAAAGAAGATTTTAATTTATTCAAACAACAATCTTGAAGCACTCACTCAGTTTCAAAACAATTTGATTTCCCTAATGCCTAACCTTATCAATAATCTTGATGATTCTGGATGTCCATTAATTGATTATGCCGAAACCAATGGTCCACTATCCAAACCACAATCATTAAACACAACCAGTCGGGCGTCAATGTTGAGATTTTTTGGATTACCATTACAGATATTTAATACCAAGAATTCATTTTGGAATCCATATTTACCTTTGCAACAACTTGATGAATTGGCAGTACATAGTTTTATGGTAGGATGTTCTAATCTTTTGTTTGTAAATCAAGCAAGCACGTTTGGTGTCGATTTATTAATTAATTTGGATACCCATGAAGTCACATATCCTAAAGATGTATACACTCCAGAAGATTTAAACTTGAGTAATATGGATAAAAAGTTCATCAATCATTTAATTAATGCTGATAGTATGAACCCCAAACATGACGATTTCACAGGAAGTGATGATTATATACGATACCAGTTTGAAGATTATTTGAACTCATTAATAGCAACCATGCGTTATCATCAATATTCCGAGAGATTTGGACAACCACCACCAGGATTTAATGAGGCTAGTCATATCAATGATTTCAATCACAAGTTTATTGAATCATGGAGGAAAACCCAAAATTTCAAGATTTGGAACACCATAGCAGATGAATTTATTTTTAATTTTATAGAACCTAAACATGTTGCTGCTGATCTTAAAAATGAACCATATTCCATTAACAAAAATATTTCTAATTTTTTTAATAGTTTCAAAGCGAAAAACACCCATGCAACATCAGAAAATAATGATATTACGATCAAAGCACATAAATTCATTGAAGAAGAATCACCTAATAAGAATATTGATGAGAATAACGATAATACTAATACTCACGAAGAAGAAGAAGGCGGAGATGAGTTAGTTGCAGGATTTGAAAAAGTTGGTCCAACAGAAGATAAACCGGCTAATAATGGTAATAAAAGAATATCCAGTTGGACCTCAGGTTGGGTATTTGGAGCAAAGAAATAGAGTCAAAATTTACATGTAGATACATATACACATAATTATAATTTTAATAAATACTACGGATCCAATTAACCTAAAGAACTATTGGTATGCGTATTGGATTTAAAACTATTGGTGTAGATGATTGAGTTTTATGGTAAAACTCGGAAAATCTTGTACGGAAGGAAAAAAAAAAAAAAAAAAAAAAAAAAAAATCTTGTTCCTTAACCAGAAAATTTTCCAGATTTACGATGAGCAGTTACTAGCACCATTTCCTCCTCTTCTTGTTGTTGTTGTTCACATTCACATTCACAAACAATGAAACATCCTTATCAATTATTAACATCGGACAAAGACGGTAAATATCTTTTTGCTGTTGTAAAGAATTATTTACAAGTTTTCAATATTTCAACTGGTGAAAAAGTTGGGGAATGGCAAGATACAACAGAAACCAATTATCAAAATGTTCAAATTGAAAAACGTACTGGAAGACAAATTATAACTCAAGAAATTTTCAATCATATTAAATATTTATTATTAAGTCATGATGAAACTCATATTATTGCATCTACTGATTCTGATAAATCAATTTTAATTTTTAAACTTAATTATTCTGAATCAAATTGTTTAACTTTAAGTAAACGACAACCAGTTCCAAAAAGACCATATTCATTATCTGAAGATAATGAAGGAAATGTTGTTGTTGGAGATAAATTTGGTGATGTTTATATTGTTCCTATTGATGATAAAGAACCTGTTCCTGAAAAAAATTTACAACCTATATTAGGTCATGTTTCAATGTTGACTGATGTTGTAATTGGGAAAATGAATAATAAAGAATTTATAATTACAACTGATCGTGATGAACATATTAGAATTTCAAATTATCCAAAAAGTTATGTAATTAAGAATTTTTTATTTGGACATGATGAATTTATTTCTCAATTATATATTCCTGAATATAATCCAAATATTTTAATTTCTGGAGGTGGTGATGATTTCTTAAATGTTTGGAAATGGTATGAAGGTGAATTAATTGGAACTATTCAATTAAAAGATTTATTACAAGAATATTTAATTAAAGAACTGCATTTACCACCAGTCAGATTTAGACATGATGATTCACCAAAAGAAATCTCAATTTCACGAATTGTTACTTTAAAAAATGAAAATGATCATTTATTATTGGTTTTAGCAGAAAATACTCCTTGTATTTTAGTATTTTCAATTAATGATGATGATTTTACAAAAATTGATTATAAACAAACCATTTTAACAAATTCTTCGATTATTGATATAACCCTTGCTAATAAAACTATTGTGGCATCTCTTGAGTCTGAAGATTCACTCAAATTTTTCAATTTACAAGATGGTAATTTCAAAGAAGTTGAAGCATCCAAAATTTCTGATTCGATTCCATTTGAAATTAAAGATGAACTGGAATGTCAACATTTGTATAAATATTATCAATTACGTAAAAGAAGTGATTGTGCTGAAGCACCAACCAAATAATCAAAATAATATACATAAAGCTTTTAACTTTTTTTTTTTTTTCTTTTTGAGTATTTCTATATGAGTACCTGTATAAATAAAATGAAAATAATGTAACAAAGACTTTTTTTTTTTTTTTTTTTCAATTTATTTGATTTAGTATGTCAATCATTGTGATTCTTAATTAGTATTTTCAACACTATCATCTTCTTCTCCATCAATGAATCCACCTTGTTTACATAATGCATAAAACAAAGAATTCTTATTTTGTAATAAATTCGAAGGAGTATCAAATTCAGCAACTTGACCCTTTTCTAAAACCAAAATTCTATCAGAATCCAAAATAGTATTCAATCTATGAGCAATAGTTATAATTGTCTTATCTTTGAATTCAGTACGAATGGTTTCTTGTAATATTTTATCAGTTTCAACATCCACCGCAGCAGTTGCTTCATCCAAAACCAATATATTGGAATGGTTTAACTTCAACAACACTCTTCCCAAACACATCAATTGTCTTTGACCAATAGATAAATTAGATCCACCTTCACTAACAGGAGTCAATAAAGGATTAGCAATATCTTCTTTGTCTTTTCTTTCATCACTCATCTTTATGACATGATCTTTCAAATGTGCCAATTCCAAAGCTCTCCAAATTTGATCATCACTAAATTCATCAACCGGATCTAAATTAGATCTAATTGTACCTTGGAAAACTTGAGAATCTTGTGGAATAATGGATAATCTATGTCTAAGATCATATAAACCAATTTCACTGGTATTCACTCCATCAATACTCATATGACCATCAAATGCTTCAATTATTCTAAATAAAGCTAATGTGATGGATGATTTACCCGCACCAGTTCTACCAACAATACCGACTTTTTCTTGTGGTTTAATATCCAAGTTTATATTTCTCAAAACCAAATCCAATTCTGGTCTGTATTTTGTAGAATAATTTTCGAATATAATTTCACCTTGATCAGGCCAGTTTGGTGGTGGTCTGTGGTCTGGGATGATATCAGGAGCTTCTGGTGTCAAAGTGGAGTATTCAAGACATCTTTCAACACTGACAATATTGGTCTCAACTTCAACACTCATACGAATAATCCAGTTCAATGATTGAGTAATTTGTAAGGCATATGAAACAGATAACCCCACAATACCAGCAGTTATACGTCCAGATTTCAATGTCAAGATTGACAATCCAGCAGCTCCCAAAATAATAATTGATCCCAAGAACTCCAATCGAACAGCTAACCATCTATTAGAATTGATTGTCGGATTATAAGCACGCATATTCTTATCAACTCTGGATTCGTTTAAATGTTTAAAACGATCTTCCTTACCATAAGCTCTAATAGTAGCAACCCCAATCAACGATTCCTGGAAGTTGGCAAAAATTGGTGATCTGGAAACCGAATCTAATCTCTTCAATTCTCTTGAGGTTCTTAAGTAGTATTGTTGATAATAAAAATAAAGGATTGCCAATGGCAAAATAAAAAACACAAATTGCCAAGTGGAGAAACTGATAACAGCAAGGGTAAGGAAAACTTTAATCGAATTACTGAAAAACATATTAAACACACGTCCAATAATTTCATCCACTTTATAAATATCATTAGAAAATCTGTTCAAGATTCTACCAATTGGAGTTGTCTCAAAGAAAGTCATTGGAGCTCTCATAACACTATCAGCCATATTTTGATGGATTTTTTTAGATCCATGAATAGAACAAAATATCCACAAGTATACGTTTTGAATCAATGATGCCATGGAATAACCGATACCTAATAAAAAGTAAATACCAAGATACTTTGCAACATTTGGATTATATCCATATTTACTATTAATTTCTGACCAGTGTTCCAACCAGAAAGTAGAAGCAACATTAATTAAGTATGAACCAATTGCAAAACCCAAGAAGATAATGACATTAATTGGACCACATGCTTTAGCGTATTCCAAGTAAATTTCCCATTTGACCTTACCTTGTTCCAAATGTTCCTTTCTAGCTTTGGCGTCAGCATCTTCTTCTTCATCTTGGTTTTGGCCAGCTCTTTCTTCTTCATCAAATGACACTTCAGAGGCCCGACGAAGACTGACGACTTCGTCTATATCACATTCTGAATCCAAATCTTCCAAGTTAACAACGTCTTTGACTTCACTTTCATTATCACTATCGCTTGATTCGATTTGTTTTGATGCTGATGGAGAATTTTCTCTCTTCTTACCAAACGACTCAATCAATTGACGAATCTTACTATTTTCTTGTTTCATGATATCATCATAAGTACCTTGTTCAACCAATCTTCCATCACTCACCAAGTTCAAATGATCGGCAATGCTCAACACTTTGATGTTGTTGGTAGCCAATATTCTACACTTTGATTTAAGTAAACCATGTGGTCCGAGAACATGATCCGTCAAATGTGTGGAAACATGTTCATCAACAGCAGATAATGGATCATCCAAAAGATAAACATCGGCTCTTGCATATACAGCTCTAGCCAATGACAATCTAGCCTTTTGTCCACCAGAAAGAGAAATACCCTTTTCACCAACTTCAGTCTTATCACCTTTTGGTAAGATGCTTAAATCAACAGTTAAAGCACAAGCTTTCAAAACAAGATCATAAAATTGAGCATCGTATTTGTGGCCAAACAAAATATTATCTTTGACAGTACCATTAATAATCCATGGAACTTGAGAAACATAAGCAACTTTACCACGTAAAGTCACTTCCCCATCTAATTTGTATAAATCACCCAACATAGCCTGAATGATGGAAGATTTACCAGAACCAACTTTACCAATAATACAATCTAAATCTCCTTTTTTGGAAGACAAGTTAATATTTGAAAGGGCTACTTTATAGTTTTGTTCGCCTTTCGCTTTAGACCACAAGAAAGTACCATTCTTGATCGAAGCAGCAACATCTCCAACTTTTTGTGCTCTTGGGGCTTTGATAACAGCATCAGTCTGTAATTCTGAACTAGTTAAAAATCTTGTCAATCTACCAATAGCAACTTGTGCCTCAACAATGTTTGTGATAACCATTGGGACAACTGCCAATGGGAATGACAAAAGATTGAATAAAGATAATGCTGGAAACACCAAATCTGTCGATAAACTCTTCTTTGAAGTCCAAACAAAGACTGCAAAAGTGGAACAACTAACCAAGAATGGAGCCAAATTCCATGTGAAATTAGTAAACGCAACAAATACACCCATTTTCTTCAAATTCTTCAATTCCTTATCGTTTCTAACATGATTCAATTGTTTCAAAAATGGTTTTTCCCATCCATATAATTTCAACGATTTGATGTTGTTTAAAATTTCGTTTATCAATCTTGATCTTTCATCCTTATATTTCATTTGTGTCTTTTGCAATCTTCTTTGAGTCTTGGCAATGACAGCATTTAAGGGAATCATAATAACCATAATGGCCACACCTGCCCACATGGCATTACCAAGTAATGCATGCAATGAATACAAACATAAAATAATTTGGAAAGGTCCAGACCAAATGATTTGTAAATTTTGGACCAAGTCTTGTAATCTTTGAACATCCACTGACATCAAATTGACAATATCCCCGGTGGATGATTCCTGTCTAGCTTCATTTGATAACACCAAGGATTTATTATAAACCACTGACGTCAAGGACGATTTGATTTTCATACCTAAATCAAATGCTCTCTGAAAATATTGATGTAAAAATGCTGTTTGTACAGCAGAAACGATAAACATTGCCACGGCAATCAACATCCCACGAGTTAATGGAATTGGTTCACCTTTCTTAGCAGACTTGGTATAATCATTGACAAATTTAATTAATAAACGTAATAATTGAGGTTGAACAAACGCTAAAGCATCTTGAACACCTTTAAATAAACCACCCATTAAGAATTGTAAACCAAAAGCACGACCAATGGCCCATGGAATTGATTTCTTTTGTGCTGGTTGACTATTCCAATAATGATCAAATTCTTTGGTGGTCTTTCCAGCTTTCAAATCTTTTGGTAATGGTGGTAAGTCATTTTCAGTTAAAAACTTTTTATATCCTGTTTTCATCAATCCACCCATCCAATCGAATGTTATTCTGGAGAAAACGTTGGCACGATCATAAGGTGACTCATTGGCAATTCTTTGATAATAATCAATTGACTTCATTGGTATAGCAATTTCAATAACTAAAATAATCAATGCATTTACTGTAGATAAAACAATCAAAGTGCAAAAGTAGGCTTCTTAAATACAAATTTGCAATTCTTCCCAAATTCATCAAAATTTGAAACAACCAATAGAATAATAAAACACCGTTGGGAATAGATGACTTAAATTGTTCCA